>NJEV01000772.1:0-12661 GCA_002591385.1 Cordyceps sp. RAO-2017
GGGGGGGGGGGGGGGCGCCAGCGGACAGCTGCTGCCATGTGCGCAAAGCGACTTCATGCGACTGGGACCCTTGCTCGGTCTGATATCAGTAGCCCTGAGCCGCGATCTACATGAATCATCATGCGAATGGCTCTGTGTGTGTGTGAGCGACTCGTCATCATGGGCAAAGCTGAATCGGAAGCTCGACCGACGCCCCTTTTTTTCTTACTGCGTTGCGCGCTTTCGATTCCCGCTTCTGGTGGCCAGACTCGGGGCCAGAGTCTCGGCTGTCAGTTGCTGGCCACGGACCAGTATCCCCGGTCCCATATGGCATATGCTATACTCAAGCCTCGTCGCAAGATATCGCCGAGGGCGTGCACCGCCGTTGCATGACAAGTCGGCATCATGGACGAAGGCTCAGCTGGAGCGGCGGGATGTACGGCCAAGAGAGCAGAGCACGGCCAACCTGACAAAGCATGGCAAAAGTGCTCACCAAGCATCCGAACGGCTATTGCAACGGTGATGGTTGTGATCTGCGCACAGACATGCCAAGTCCGTACGAGGCACGGGTATGCGAACATGAAGCGCGCGAACACCAAACGAGCTGCTACCAGACCACATGGACACAGCCTCGATTGCACGTACCAGCCAAATGGAGAGAAGGTTGCCGATGAAAGGGATTCCAGAAAGCTCTCCCATTAGCTCTAAGCTGTCTGTCAGTTGATTGATTGACGGCACCGGCGGTTTCAGGTCAACGTCGAGGGGTCCACCAGCATAGCCGCAGGAACGGCCGTCCCCATGAGTCCGATCGGGGCTCAGCAGTCGGCACCCTCCCCAAAGGACGTGCTGAGATGGGTATCTTTCTGCATCATGCAACTGACGGGCAGCGGCCTTGACTCGACCTTGGATCTGTGGCCTACGAGGCCTCATGGCCGGCCATGGCCACGGCTGCTATATAACATGCTAGCCGCTGCCCTCATATCATCCGAATCATCCACAGACGCCACAGCAATCCTCACCTCCAACACTGTTCCATCCAGTCCCATTCGCTTTAAAGTTTCTACAAGAAGATTCAAACAAGTCCAAATCCATACTCTCCTTTTCCCACCCGGGTTTCCAGTCCCTATCCTCAACTCAAGGTCTCTCGTCGACCACCGCCTTCTTTTCCGCATACACAAGGTCCTCTCGGGACTACCGGCCACCATGAGATACGCTCTCTTGCTCGCGTCGATCGCGACTATTCAGCCGTTGATCTCGGCCCTGCCTCAGGCACCACCGGCCGAAACCCCAGCCGCGCCTCCTGCGCCCGCTGGCGCTGGCGACGGTGCCGCCACAAGCACTACGACGACCACCACGGCCGGAGCTCAAGTATCAGAGACCGGGCTCCCACAGCAGGAGAAGAAAGGGCCTGAAGAGCCGAAGGGCCCTGGAGAAGAGCCTGGGGCGCCGCCAAAGGACCCCTCCCAGAACCCCAGCCCCAACGGTGTTGACGGCCAGAATGGAACGGATGCAGCGGAGCCTCTTGCGATCGCGGACGGCGTGGATGTGAATAAAGCACTGCGGGAGGCGCTGGTAGAAGTACTCGGTGAAGAGGCGGCAAAGGAAGTCGACGAGGAGGCTGATAAAGAACCGCAAGATGAAGGGGGTGATGGTGAGGGCGAGGGTGATGGCCAGGGCGAGGGCGATGGCAAGGGCCAGGGTGAGGGCGCGAAAGGACAAGACGGAGCGGAAACACCAAAGCCGGCGCCAGAGTCGCCAGAGTCGCCGGCGCCGCCAACAGCTGATCCTCCTACGACCGAGCCAGGGAAGGAAGAAGGTCAACCGCAGGGAGACCAGCCCAAGAAACGCGGACTATCGAAGCGGACTTTACAGGCAGGCCGGGCGGGCAAGTCGTTGAACGCATTCGCATCCGCTTCCGGCTCCGCACTCGCGGGCCTGACCGGGTCACAAGCCCGGTTCGTCAACAGATTTACGGCTATATGCATCGTAATCATGCGAAGGAACGGCGGCGGCCAGGCGTCAGGCAACGGACAGACGCCAGGCCAAGGCCAAACGCAAACGCTACAGACAGGACAGGCGGGCAAAGTGGTACCCCATCTCGAGAGCTTCGGCCTGGCTGCCGGCTCAAAAGTGTTCCGCTCCATGAATGCGGCAGTCCTGATGCTGGTCAACGTCGGGGTTGCAGCCTCTTTGTCTAAAGCGCCACAAGCCAAGGTCAGGGGATGCATGGGAAACACTATGACGGGTGTCCGAGGTGTGGCGCAGTCCGGGGCCAATCTCAAACCCCAGGACTTGTTTGCCAACACGACTTTCGTCGACAACATCGTCAAGGACTGCAACGAGTGTCGACAAATGATTCAGCCCAAACTGCAATTGAACGAGGTGTACGCCCCAAAAGCCGCCCTCATGGCCTTCGTCGTTTATGTCGATTTGGACGCGAGCGCTGGAGGCCAGCAGGCAGGAAACGCGCCGCCTTCCACAGCCCCCGCCACAGCCCCCGCCACAGCCCCCGCCACACCCCCCGCCACACCCAACCAAGGCCAGCCGCAGTCGCAGTCGCCGTCGCAGGAAGTCAAGTCTCTGCCCCAACGCTTCATCCGCATATGCATGGATATCTCCAAGAAGCCCGAGCTGGCTCCTACCCGACTTGACAACCCTGACCGCCCCAAGGACGTCGCCCCTCAGCAGGCAGCCCAGGTTGCTCTTCAAGCCAGCCAGGCGTTGGAGAACGAGACCAAAAACGAGGAGGTCAAGAAAGTGACGGAGACTGCCAAGCAGAACGTCCAGCCCGCTGAGGATATACTAAAAATCGTGAGCGGCATTTTTGCCAACTTTGACTTCGGCTTCGACCAAGGCTCTCCTGCGGGCAGCCCCCCCAGCCGCGCCGGCGCCTCCGCTCCCGGTGTCGGCGGCACCCCGAGCCGCGCCGGCGCCGGCGCCCCTCCCGCCGCCGGCGCCCCTGTTCGCAACTCGTGCTAGACAGATGCTTACTGAGCAACCTATCGAGCTTTGGCAAGAGACAGATGGATCGTCAGGGTGTTCTGGGTATTCTGGCCCCTGGCCGACGGATTCGCTACCTGTCAGGACTGAGAACTCCAATGTACGCACGCACGAGGGCGCTTTGTTTTGATCGGCTCTCCAGTTTTCCTTGACGCGTTGTATGTACCTCCAGAGGGCTCGGCTCCCGCTGCAAAAAGAGAACAGGAGTCTACGAATGGACCGTTGCAAGCTCCTTGTGTTCCTACATGAATGTGCTCCTCGTATTGATGTAGCTGTGTCCTGCTCTCTGAACAGGGCCCGGTCATCACTCAAACGACTTGGCCGCATTCGTAAAGCTGTAAACTTGAATCTTCTCGCGGCACAAATTCCATAACCCGGTCGATAACCGCTGCCGTCGGCCCAAGCCAAACCTAGGACTCGGCCGCGAGCCGTGCGCCGGCCCATCCCTTACGGATCCTGGCAGTTCATGGGGGCTCAGACGGCACTGCCCATAACATGCGGTCTCGATTACAAAATCGTCACATACGTGGAGTCAACAGGACTCGAGCAGGCAGGGATATGTCCCGTCGGGATCGATCGCGTGCGTAAGGATCCTCATGACTCGCTCTCAATGCTAGT
The DNA here is from genome assembly GCA_002591385.1 of Cordyceps sp. RAO-2017. Taxonomy (NCBI): domain Eukaryota; kingdom Fungi; phylum Ascomycota; class Sordariomycetes; order Hypocreales; family Cordycipitaceae; genus Cordyceps; species Cordyceps sp. RAO-2017. Next base: position 3,598 of record NJEV01000772.1, read on the forward strand.
AGCCTCTGCTATAAGCGTGGTATATCAAGAGCGAAGATTCCAGGCTGGGACTGTGCCTCTTGGCCTACCTCCTCGTGTGGATTCAAATGCTCGTAGCCGTCATCGATCATAAGGCTGGAAACATTGATCCATATATGGGCCTGATCTGGAGCGTCGTTATGCTCTCACGTCTCTGGATATGTTATCTTCAATGTCAAAAGAACTCTATGCCATCGCTGCCATGTAGCTACCGCGTGATGCCCAATCTTGTTTCATGTTCGGCGTGGTCATCGGTACCAGCGGCGGAGTTGACCTACGCATATGTGTACATACATGCTCTATATGACGCACAAGAATTCGGTACATGGATGCTGAATGCTGTACGCATCCGTGGGTATCCACGAGCAGCGCATGACCTGACGTTATACCTTCGTCCAGACTTTGCCGGCTGTTTCACAGGGCCGCACATGAAAAACTCCCTGAAAAAGTCCCTCGGGTACAGCCACCAGTCCACATGATTGGCATGATTGACAACTTACAAGTGATCGGCCCGCCTGGCGGGAGGCCGTTACTCGCTTTGCCCCGGTGCCTCCGTCATTCTTCACCGGCCGACTCGCAAGCCGATATCGATACCGACGCGGAGCACTGCACTCTGCTTAGTCGTGGGAGGCCAGCATCCTCCCGGACCGCTGTAGCCTTTCTCGTCATGGCCTCGACCTTCGTACACCCCTGGCAGGGATTGCCTGGCTCAGATTGGGGCTGAGGTATCCAGCCAAGCCGGATGAAACAGCCGCCTCTGATCCAGGCCCCGAGCTCGAGCTCGCGCAACAAGCGAACCCCCTGGTGGGACTCTCCGGCTCTGAAAAGGGGTTCGGCCCTTCGCACTTGGACGCACGCGAAGATCGAGCTGCTCCAAGCACACTCGAAAGCTCAAAGCATTGATGGACTGGGGACCAGACCCAAGCACACATGCACCCCACATGCATCATTGACCTCTTCCCTCTGACAGTTTCGAGGAGCTCCTGACCCAGAGCGGCATTTGCACACTCCTGTGATCTCCGAAGCGCGCCGCACGCCCTGGACTCGAGGAAGTTCTCCGGTTCTTGTCTTCACCGAACTGCCCCCTTCTCAGACGAATTGTCTTTGGGGGCCGACCTTGATCTTTTAGAAAGCCTCTTTACGATATGGTAGATCATGGCTGCACGCTCTCGCTTTCCAGCTTCAAGTGTCAGAGCTATGGCTTACGACGCTTTTCTCCTCTCAAGCTCGGCAGGCTCAGACCGGGTTGCATGGCATCCGGTCTTTGACGTCTCGACCGCCCTGGCTTCGCCCTGGGCCTGATGGGCTCCTTCAACCAAGGACCTCATCAATACACCTTGCAATGTTGCCAATGCTCTGGGTGACGGCGTGTGACTAACTGGTTTTCAACTTCGGTCTCTACGCTGGCATGATGTGAGCCGGTCCCGAGCCGTGGAAGCACAGGAGATTGAAAGATGCAATTTGTTGCTCTTAACCTCCATGTCTTTCAAACGACATCGGAGAGGTCCGCCCAAGGCTCGCCCGGCTTGTCAACCCAAGGCTTGCTGGTCCACGTCCCAATACTGATTCGTATCATCCCCATAGTGCTGCTCATTGTCGAGCACAAACCAACCATTCTCTGAACGGACGGCTTTCCGACGAACTCGCTTTCCACCATCAGCCGCACTCGCCGCATCTGCCGACGGCTTGCCCGAAGAAGGGACGTCGCCCGCCGGCCGAACGTCCGGCTTATGCTCGATCGCCCCCAAGAGGTCGGCCTTGTGTCTCATCCCCGGTTTGGAAATCCAGGCATCTCTTCGGCAATCCCAATACTGATCTCTGTCATCCCGGTAATACTCGCCGGTGAGAAGCTCGTACCACGTCCCGTAGACCCACGTTTTCGTCGGCCAGTCCCAGTCCCGGGTCCCAAAGACATAGTGTTCCTTCTCCCAGTCCCAATACTTCGGCATTCCCGGTTTCACGGACCAAACTTGCCCGTTCCCGTCCCAGTACTTGAAAACCCAGCTGTCACTCACTGCGTCGAAGTAATGGAGATTAGGTCTAGGCCTGTGTAGCATGGAAACCCAGTCCTCGATCTCGCTGCTGTAATACTGATTCGTGTCGTCTCTGTAGCCCTCCTCGTCACCATCCAGGAGGTAGAAATGCTCCTTCACTCTGACGGCGACCGGGACTTCCGGCGGAGTGGTCCCGATGACGCTGGCGATGTCTGGCTTGGGTACGCGGGGTTTGAGAATCCATTTTTGCTTCTTCTCATCCCAGATCTTGGGGGCACGCGGCTTAGATACCCAGCTCTGCTTGCTCCCATCCCAGAACTCATCTCTGTCGCGTCTATAATACTCGCCACTGTCTAGTAAGTACCATTCGTTTTCCTTCCCAACCACTTCAGCCGCTACCTGCGGGCGGCGGTCCTCGGTGTTATTCCCATTTGCAGACGATTCCATCTCTTCCATGATCAGGACAATGTGAGTGACTGGCTTGCCGGACTGGTCGAGGATTGGAAGCCGCGCCTCGCAAGCCTCCATCTGAATCTCTCTCTGTTTCCTAACGCCGCGTTCACCCCTGAACCTGCATAATTCGTCACGGTAAGACTCCAATTTTCGGTTCGATGGCTGAAATTGCATAAAACAGCCAGCCCATAGTTTCTCATCGCATTTGATAAGTGGTAAAATTTCGCAGTATCCGGTTATTAGAACATGAAGCGTCCAGCTCTCAAAGCGACAGATGTGGCCCGCCTTGCAAGTTGCTGTGATCGTGTCTATCTTTGTTTCATGTTCCTCGGTAGTCCTCGTTTTAGAGACTTCTGCAGAGATTCCGATGCTTCCGAAGCCCAGCTGAGCCCCAACCGCCCAGTTTTCCGTTCTGCTGTCTATCTTGGTGGTCGACGAGCTTACCGATATGACGACATTGTCAGTCCCAGGGGCGTTGATCAAAGACTTTTCCACCGTGGATAGATAATACACAGTCGTGTTAGGCTGGATAACTATACCACTATGCTTCGGATCGACGTAGACTGGCACCAGCTTTCTCCTCGTGCCAAGACGGACTTGTTCGTGACATCTGAGAGACCACAACTCGACCAACCCCATCTTTAGACCAAAGTTGTCGCTTGAAAGGTCGTCAAGAACTGGTGGTTTGTTCCAGTCTATTTTGATTTTCCGCTGCAATGAGGAAATGTAGCGCTGAGCCCAGTCTTCATCCGGTGCCGTATCACCGCAGGCGACCCCAATAACGAAAACACTGGCAATCAAGGAGCTAATTGCACCAAGTTTCATCCTGACCGATTAAGGAGAGCTTGAATATCGACTGTTATAGTATTCGAACTTAAGACCCAATAAGACGCTCACTGTGACCAAAAGTTGTTGAGTCAGTGTACTTTCATGTTGGAAAACCACTATTCAGGATTGACTGGAACCACCAAGACGTGTCTCGGAGCTGAATCATCCGCTCTATGCTGATAAATGGTGACCCAGAGCAGGAAGTCAGGTTATGCTGGGCTTGAAAGAATATTTACTTTTAGGGAAGTGTATGTAGGCTCATGTAACACCAATGGACGTTCGTATCTTCATGAGATCATCGTATAGATCACTAATCGGCTGCGTTATACGACACTTGTTTCAATGTTATCATGGAAAGATGACCAACCTTTTGTAATATTGGAGCTTAATCTCAATATTCCGGAAAACACATTGACTCGTATAGTTGGATTGTCGTCCCGGTCAAGCGACTATTTTGCGGGTGCTCTCCGAGCCGTTATTTCACGTGTCTCAAATGAGACGATGGTCCAGGGTGCTCCCGAGCAAAGTCGGCGTGACAGGGAACGCGTGATCCGATCTTCATATCTAATATATTGAGCTCTCCAGAGAATCAGTTGATTTGGCGTATATTTAATTTTTTTCCCGGTTGACCAGTGAAGCCAACTGCGCCTCTACCAGAGATACATACATATATACATTTGCACGTATGTATGTAGCCGACTACGCGACGACGACGAGCTCACCTGAGATGTAAGAACAGCGGGTGTCTGTCTCCACAACACTAAGACCCCTCCAAAGACCCTCCAACCCTTACGTCAATATATCGTGAATGGCGACTGACTGCCGACTGTGAGCGGCATCAAGCCTATGCCTCATCATTATTGTGGCTGCATCGGGTTAAGGCGGTGGTTGCGGTACATGGTCTCGTAAAGGACCGGATTCAGAGCTGCGTAATAAGTCGCTCAGACAGTACATGTAATGGTGACTGTCTGCTCCAGATGTCGGAAAACGTCGAGAATGCATGTAAGGTTGTACCACGCAATTAGGTGCGCGTACACGTTTGTTATAGTGGTCAACTCCATAGCAGCAATGTCGTTCAGGTATAAATATAACACATGTATTCCTCTGATTTCGCCAGTTGAGGCTTGAGGCTGGGGATTCCTCACACTTCCTTAACTTGGTTCCTTGTATGTATACACGTAAACCCAGTCTATACACGTGGCTGTCGCCTTCCCGTCGCGGATGTGGTGCTGAGAGATGTGCCATCGAAAATGTCAGCATGAAACTGCCGGACGTCCTCTGATCAATAACTTGACCCCAGTTGGATCGTTGGGAGTCACTGTTTCGGCCGGCGAGTGAAATGGAACGACCTAGCGGCTAGAAGCGCGGCGAATACCCTTTTCTATCTGCGATTCGGGTAGCTTATGGGATTGGGTTATCCGAATACAAGCACGGGTAACATACCTGGAAGCCCATTCCTAGTCAGAACCCCCAGACTCTGTCCTCTCATACTCGGCCTGTTCCTCATTCGCGAAGAACCTATCAGAGTTTGTCCTCAATCATTAGGAGCTAAAATGGCTGGCCGTTCTGATCCATTCGAGCGTTGCCGATTCGCGTAGACAACCTGCAGTCCACACATGTGTATATCCACGCGCGAAGGAAGGCGGAATATTATGGTAAGTATCAAATGATTGGCTTCAAAGCTTCGATAGACCAGACGTCTCTGGGCAGACCAGCCATGATTGAGTCTTGTCGAGAGACTTCGATTTCCAAATTATAGTGGCGACGAATACTGCGTCATTCGGTAGGAGGGGCGAGGAGAAGGGGAAGCAGATTCATCTCCACCAGTCAAACGCCGTCCGGCCGTCACACGAATCTGACAAGGACAGGCATTCATATGAAGCCAGAGTCACCGCGACTGAAGATGGAAAAAAAGCTGTTGAGGAAAATATAGAGTTTCATGATGATAGCACGTGGGATGAGCGCTAACTCGAACACATAGCTATTTATACATGCCACTAAGCGAGAAGGGGGAAAGGGCTGAACGTTAGCTATATGCAGTGTAACTTGGACTTGAGAGCTGTCTCCCTAATCAGGTAAGACTGCTTAAATTCAACCTAGTGTTGAGACTAAGGAGACGTATGGGGTGGTTCCGATCAAGTGGGACTGAGCACCGATAGTCTCAGCCTCGAGACTTTGACACTACCTACAGCGGGGAGAGAAATGCCCTCTGCGTTAGGTGGGATGGTTTCTAATTCTATTTGGGCACCTCACATATCTTCAATGTTGTATTAATTGTCGCGCTAGGCCTTCTTGACCAGGACAGCACTAGGCTCGGGAACCATATATGTTAGTACCATAGCGTGTCCCATTGCGATGGTTTGAAAAACACTTGCATCAGCAATTCGGAGGTTTCTGAATACATTAACCTGCACCACCTACGAAGTCGCCGTTCTCCTCCTTTCCCATTCGGCACAAGCAGTACACTAGATGCCACGTCGATCGCATCTTGTCTCCAGCTCAGTCGTTGAGTTACTTCTAAGTAGGCTCCGCTCGCTCCGAGTCTCGTAACAGCTTGGTCGGATAAGGATAGCCCGACCTGTTCACAAAGCGTTCAGGATAAAGTGCAGAGCTGTGCGGGCAACACTGAAGTCTCTGGGGTCGGAAAGTATGTGGACATTGACGGTTAGGTCAGTCTCTGGGTCTAGCATTTGCAGTGTATCTCAACACTGCGCTCCGAATAGTGGCTGCACGAGGATGGCGTTGAGTGTCGCGAAAGACATGAGATACATCATCGTGGAAGCCCACATCTGAGTTACCGGAACTATGAGCACCTCAAGATCTGGTACATGTGTGTTGTCACCTCCGTCCAACCGCGCGAATGCCGAACTTTGGAGATTGGATTGCGATGTATTAAGAAAGATAGCGGAGTTAACGGCGACAGATCTCAAGGCATTCCGTCCCGTTGGTAAAGTAGAGGGGCAAATACCACACGCTCCTCTCGAGCACGTTGAGCGATTGTTCGGCTGGCAGTTCCGACCCTATTGGAATGCTGGCCAACGTCTGGCAATTCTCGCCTCATGGAAATGTCATACTTCCTCAGCAGTGTGCCGGCCCGATCCCGCTTAGTTGCAGCAGCTGAGGCGTGCTGACGGCACGGCCGCATACAATGACTTTGAGGGCCCGCAAAGCACGCTCCCCGCATCTTCAGTCCTGATATTCTTCGCATTTACCCCGGTGACAAGACCGCTTTCCACCTCGAGCGCAAGGCTCGTTGCCACGGCGCGGGTACAGGGTGCAGCCCGAGCCTGGCGCTTCAAGGCGAGCTCCTTCGGCAAACATGCGAGGAAGACTAAGTGTCTGTGGCCCTTGGGACGGGCCGTCCGGATTATTCATTTGGCCCATAATCGGTAGACCTCTTGTCGCGGCAGAGGACTTCTGCGGCAGATTGGCGAGCTTAACGGGTGTCATCCTCAATCTGGATCTTTCGTCCGTAAACTGTATCGGAACATGAAGTATTAGGAAGGCATAGGATGCACTCGTGCCTTTCTACTAATAAGAGCGCTCGAAGAGGCCGATGAAACCACCCCCCCCCCCCCCTAGGAATACTTCATGCCTCGGTAAGAACATTCTACGCCTAGGTTATGATGTCGAACACATTCCTTCGTTTTATTTTAGAATACGTTGCAGGAGAGGCACAAGTAAGTGCCAAGGCAATATCTGTGAGAACTATGGGAGAGGGCAGGGAACGGTAAGCATCAAATTTGCACGCAACGCCTGTTATCGTAGTCCGGCCGAAGCTTGTAGCCACTTCAAGTTGCTATCACTATGACTTGACCCAATTCTCCAGCTTGCTACCACTCGCACGGTGACGAATATTCCCGCAAGTACAATTACACTCATCCCTCTACCGAGAGGATCCGTTTTTGGTACAAGGGAATTAGATATGGTAAGGATAGCCCGAATTGCTAGAGTACGACTCCGTCAAGAGCTGAGGCTTTGACTACGGTTGCTAACATGACCTTGACAGAATGTTCACGTCAGGCGCAAACATAAGAACAGCAGGATTGGCCACTCATCTAGGGGCCTAGATCGTTTTGAACCGAATCATGCGCACCGTCGATTCCCAACACCCACCTCCTTCCATTCGGCGTCGCCGCCCAAGCCGCGCTCCAACCCGAGTTCGATTCCGGCAACTCGTGGCGCCAGTCGGGAGATATTCTGCGCAGCTGGTCCCGCAAGACGTGTACGTAAATGGGACATATATGTAGGAGCATATCTGGAAATTACTACTTGCTGCTGAGGTTATCACCCTGCGATGCCTCACGTCTAGCACGTTTTCGGGCAGACTGTAAATCTTCTTGGTCTGCTGCGGCCTGGCGAGATCACAACCGTCGGGCCGTCGTTCAACGATATCACCGTAAACGGCGTGCTCAACTCGATTGCTGTACTATATGGACATGGATGCAGTTTTGGTCGAATTCATTCCTGTTCCTTTCGTATTTGGATAGTTCAAGACAATTGAAGGAGAAACATGTGCTCGTCACTGGCCACAACCTTTTCCTCAATTCCTCCGAAACCCGTCTGCTCGTGTTCGTAGTCCATGTCAGTCGTGTCCGGACCCAAAAAAATCGCTCTGCATGTAGACCGACACGAGGTGCATCTGCCAAAATCCGGTGTCGTCCTCATCTCCGTGTTTCTTGGGGGCGAGGTCGGTCAGTCACAGCCGTCCGAGACCAGTCATTGCAAGCAACGCCGATGCTTCCACGACTGCAGACATTTTGTCCCGCGGTTGATCTGGTCGATACATCGACCTCTAGTTGGCGATAAATTAACATGCAGCAGACAGCTGAATAAAGGTGAGTCGAGACCCATCTACTAGAGGGGCCACAAGGGGACTATGTGCCGGGCTTGAGCGGACCAAGTTCTAAGCCACTCTTGGCATTTTCAGGTTCGAGACTTAGTCCCCTATGGGTGCCTCTTATGCTCACCCCTTTTGGGGTTTTTTTTTTTTTTTTTTTTTGCATTCTGGAGAACCGGCTAGGAGTGGAACCTGATGGTCGCTCCAACCGGAAAAGTCATTTTCAGCACCTGTATGCCTTGAGAGACATAATCAACGCCCGTCCTTCACCTATCCATCTTCCCCCTGAGCTCCAAGTGTTCCTTTGCCTTTCCCTATGCTCGCGATGCATAATTCAGGAGATGCAGGCCGCGATCCTAATGGCTCAAAGGGAGGTTCCGCCTGGTGACACTTTTTCCAGCGTACATGTAAGAACAGGTTCTCTGGAAGAGACGGGATCTCTTTTCTTTCTGTCTCGTAGCTGAATACAAAAAGTTGTGTAAGTGCACCAATTCCCCCGCCTGGCTGCCTTGATGGGCATTATATGTCGGGGCAATAAGCTTCGTATGTGGCATCTTAACCCGAAGACTGGAGACAGCTACCGAAGTGCCATCTTCAGGCTGGGATAACAGAGTTTGATATTCTAATAAACGATCTGTAGTTGGAAAACCTAGATCTCTTGAACGGTTGTAATTAAAATACTTTAGAAAAGGCGCCTTGGCCGTTACGAGCGATAAAAACGTTAGCCATAAGGGAATTATTATAGTATAGATAACGGTCAAAAAATCGTAGTAATTCTATTAGCTACGAAGAGTATCTCTCACCGTCTTTATAAAGAAAAGAGGAAGGCGCTGCGGGTAGAGAGGGGAAAAAAAAAAAGAGGGGGGGGGTTATCCAACCGTAAACGGAATCGTTACCCCCTTTATTACAAATAGAAGGCATAGAGGGCATA
>NJEV01000773.1:0-12641 GCA_002591385.1 Cordyceps sp. RAO-2017
CGATTTTGCGTCTGTTGGTTCAAGAGCCGGGCCCCTCCACCTCTCTTTTTTTTGGGGTCACTGCCACCCCCCCGGTTCCGGGCCTAGGGGGGGCTGCCGCAGCCGCGGCAGACGGCGCTCGAGGTACCTGCGAGGCCCCGGGGAGGTACCTGTACCCGCTGGGCCTGCCACCGAGCCCGCCACTGGGCGAGCCACCGACCGACCTTTTCCAGGTGCACTAGCCACTGGCCGGCTGCCACTGAGGCCGCCGGAGCCAGGGCGGACGAGCCGCCGCTGGGCGCTGCTCCGGGGCCTGGGGGGAGCCGCTGCGCTCGCTCGCTGCCCTGAGGGGCGAGGGGGGGGGGGGTGGCTGGAGGGGCAGCTAGAGAGGGTGAGAGCCACTGAGGGGGGGGGGGAAGCCGGAGGGCATTCAGAGGCTTCCGGTACTGCCTACCTGGGGGTCTGGTGCTACCTCGGCGGGCGCGAAGAGTACCGAATACCTGGCGCAGCGCACCTGCACGCGCTCACAGTCCAGCAAATCGTCGGTACCGGAGCACACAGAGCCAGCGGGATCGAGGAGGAGCGGCAGGAAAGGAACCTGCGTGGTACTCGTCGAGCGGAGTGTCGGCCCGCCGGCAGCAAGGTCGCGGCGGGGTAGCGTGCTAAGGCCTGCGGTAGGCGCAGGAGGGTGGGATAGCCGCCTAGCGGGGCAGCTGACTCGACCTTGGTGCTAGCGAGGAGTGGCGACAGGCCTCCAGGACACGCCGACGGCCACGCCACGCCGAGGACGTGTCTTTCAGTGTCTCTCGATGTCTGTGTCTCTCGATGCCTGTCTCTCTCTCTCTCTTTTTCTCTCTCTGTCTCTCTCTCTGTCTCGCTGTCCGTCTCTCTCTCGACTCTCTCACTTTCTCCCTCTCCGCGCTTCTCGCTCGCGCGCGCCGGATGCTGGCCGCGCTGAAAGTATGCACAGCGACTGCGGCGCCGGTACCGGGGCACGAGCGTCCGACTCCCTCCCTCCCTACAAGCGCCGTGTACGGACCCCGTGAAATTCGACGCTCACGCCCTCGGCCGTCCGTCTCTCTCCTCGTTGACCCTGCTCGCTCCCTTCCCCCCCCTATTTTTCCTTTCCCCAGTGCACGTCGACCCGGGCACGCCGTGCGCGGGAAAGGCCCGGCCTGGGGGATTCAACGGTTCCCGTGTCGGCCGGCAGATGGCGCCTGTACGGTGCCTGATGGGCGATGCGCTCGTCGCTGTCCAGCCGGAGAGCAAGTGATGCGTATCCGAAAGGACGGGATGGGTGGACGTATACGAGGCTGTGTGTGTGTGTGCGTGTGTGTGTGTGCGCGCGCGCGTGTGTGTGATCGTATGTGCGGGTGTATGCAATCATGTAGCCAAGGACGGGTAGCGGTCCAGAACCCAGGCCAGGCCTGGCCCGAGTTGGTGGGCACTGACGATGTGTTATCCGGCACAGGGGATCGATGGGCTCTGGCTTACTCGATCGACGGCCCGGGGTGTGCTTGGTCCGGGGCGTGGCAGAGCAAAACCGCCTCGTGACGGGGCGGCAGCACCAGGGATGGTGCTCTGCTGTCCGTATGTGTGTATGTATGTAGGTGCTGTACTGTCGTCTGGATGTGTGCGTGTGTACAGGAGGTGGGTGTGCGTGCGCCGAGGCAGCTAGCGGGCGAGTGGGTGTGGTCCGTCCGGCCTCTGCAGCGAGTAGCGTGCCTGTGTGTCTGTCCAGAGACGACGACGGCGACGGCGACGGCGACGACGGCGACGACGCGATGACCCCGTGCCGCGAGGGCAAAGACAGGCCGACGAGGGCAGAGACAGCTGCCTATGCAGAGACACGAGGTCAGCGCGACCGGCCCGGCACCGGGCATTCGCGCTCCGTCCAGCAGGCAGTCTAAAGATAGCGACGGAACTCACCTGGGGCCGCGACAGGAGCGTCAATCCACGAGACACGGCGGAAACGTGACTGATCAGAGCGCCGGGCGAGGCGAATCCGCGGCCGTGTCCAGGAGGGGAGAGGCTCGGACAGAGGGAGGGAGGGAGGGAGGGGGAGGGGCCAAAGATAGAAGCGGGCACGGAAAGGGGCGGATAAAAATGGGCTCTCGTCGTCGACGCGCGACAGACCACGGTCCTTTGTGGGAGGGAGATGCTGCTTGGTGGCCTTGTAGCCGCCGGTCCGTAGTTGTAGCGTGTGTATGGCTTTATACCTGAGGCGCACCAGCATCGATGGGACACTGCCCGCGGGCCGTTGGCGCTGCGCCGGCTGGGCGAACGTCCGTGTCGCTGTTGTCCGGTCCAGCTGCTCTGCGTCCCTCTCTCTCTCTTCTCAGCCTTGCCTTTTTTTTTCTCCTACTCTGTCTCCCCCTTCCCTGTCTCTCTCCCTCTCTCTCTCCCCCTCTTTCTCGTCGTCCGCCTCGAACCTGTCCGGGATGTGGTCGGATGGCTGGCCGGTTGAATGGCTGGCGTAAGCCGCAATCGCCGCCGGGCCACGTACCAGGTCGAGCGACGCGCTGCCCAGAGAAGAGAGGGCGAGCCAAGGGGAAGGCCAAGGAGGGCGGAGGCGCCAGGGAGGGGAGGCCAGGGAGGGTGTGGTCGAGTGCGACCGTCCGTTGCGGGGTTGCCATGCTCGGGCTTTTGGCCTTGGCCACGGCGCTGCTGCTGGCTGTCCGATCTTCAGGCACGAGGGCCCGGTGTGGATGGAGAGGCGGCGGCGAGAGACGAGGCCCTTTGGCGCCGCCATTGGACGCGGTCGAGGGGGTGGGCTGGCGGCGAGATCTGCGCCGCTTCCGCCTGCCTGCCTGCCTGCTTGGCCGCCCCCCAGCGCCCCGTTTCCCGTCACGGTAGCTGCTGGTGGGTGTACATACTTTTTACAAACTTGCTCGCATGCTTATCTAACGGCGTTCCACAGACCAAGGGACATGCGGGACTACTGGTAGTGCGTATCGAGCTTAGTAGCCGGCTCTCTGTCCGGCTGCAGAGGCCTTTTTGAAACATGCTGACGACGTCCAGCCAGACTTGATGCAACAAGGCCGAGAAGGGCTACCGTGCTCTCCCAAGGCAGGCTGGCTGGCAGTACACCCATATATACCTACTAGATACACATACATACTGTATGCTCATACGTACATACATACAAGGCTGCTCAGCTGCCCCAGGAATCATAGAGTACATACGTGTTGGTCGAGCGGGCGAGGTGACAGACGACAGGCGAAATGACGAGTAACGGCCCCGCGTCTCGGCCTCCTCCAGGTACCTGCGCTTCCTCCAAAGAGGCCTTGAAGTTGCAGCTCGACGGCAGGGCGCGCGGCCCCGGACAGGCAAGTGCCCCCGTGTGCAGCCGCGTCTCCTCCAGATGAGGTACAGACATAGTACATACCTACCTACTAGTAGATAGTAGTAGTATCTAGATAGGTACCTGGGTAGGTAGGTACCTACCTAGGTAGGTAGGTAAGTAGGTAGGTAGGTAGGTAGGTAGGTACCCGGCTCCATGTTCCCAGATACACGCCTCAGCAGCACTGCAAGCCTGCCCGCCGGCTAACGCATCGGAGCTGCAACGGGCCAAGAAACTCTGCAGCGCGTCCGTCAGTCGATGCCCGGGCCATTGCCAATAGGCAGCAGGCAAAAGGCGTTGAAGGCCGGCCAAGACAAGGCGGGCGGGGACGGGCGTGCGCGAGGTCGGCCGTTCCATCAAATGAGGTGCTGGCCTAGGCGAGGCTCCCCTCAGCGAGGCGACGTTGGTGTTAGTCAGCGGTGACGGAGCCGTCTCGGCCGACGACGACTTACACGCGCCCCGGCCCAACCGGCGGACGAGGGCATGGACGGGCCCGAGGTCGATGCTCGGGGCGCCAAGCCAGTCCGGCGTCGTGCCATGACACGACAAGCCTGCGCGTAACCATCAGATGGACCGGTCGAGAAGGGCGGACCAGGAGGGAGGGGGGGCAGAGAAGAAGAGCCGCGTCGTGCAATCAATCAATCAATCTCGTTGACCCTCGACCTCGACCTCGACCTCCCTCTCGCAGCGCCCCGGTCCCGTTGTACCACCGCGACCCAGAAGGTTGGGCCGACCCTGCACGCCGTTGCCCGAGGGCCGCTTGGCAGCCATGTCATTGGCATCCCGGCATCTGGGGCCAACCAGGCTGCGTCCCATCCTCCTCTGATGCTGCCGTCAAGCTCCTCTGCCGGGACCCCCGGCCGACCGGGGTTTTCGATGCTCAGGGCTGGCTGCCGATGGGATACATGCATGGGTGGTAGGTAGGTACCTTGTGTGCCTGACGCCGCATTGTGCTCACCTACCACCGAGTGCCTTACATAGCATGTAGCGCTGACATGCCCCGAGGTACCCAACGCCCGTCAACGGCTTTAAACGGTCCTACAGTAGGTACCTCCCGAGGCAGCCAGAGCGCCCGGAGTGAAAGACTCGAGGAGAATGTACCTGACAATACAGGGGAGGCAGAAGAGGTGGCATACCGCACAGACTGCTCGGCACTCTCACCATCGCAGGGCACCCTCGACCTCGACATGCTGCTCCTTTATGCCTCTACTTTCCCGATACTGCGCACCTGCCAACCGACGACTCGTGCATATCCAATCACCTACGACTCCTTACTCCGGTTACGGCAATACTCGGGTGCCTCTACCTGGTTCCGCTCGAAAGGTGCTGCTTTAGCATGCTCTAGTGCATAATGTACCTCGTGCCGGCCACTTTAGCCATCGCCTCTCCCGTCCGGCTCGTGCGGGCACTCAGTCCTTCATCACCCGCCAATCTCGACTGCTCTACGACTGGCTGACCGACTACCCCCATACATACGCCTTCTCGCCTGCCCTCGGTTCGGGGCCACGCTGGCCGCCTCGGACTCCCTCTCGCATGCAAGCCCCGGCCGCCCGTACGTCAGTCTCTGTGCCTCCCCCGATGTGTGTATGTATGTACTTAGGTAGGTAGGTATGTACATGTATCTACTAGAGTACAGACGGCGCATGTACATGACGTGGGCGGCGGGCGGCGCCCGCGGGAGGTGGCACTACAGACCGATCATGTACTGTGTACCGTAGCATCTACTCACCCCTCCCCTCCGACATTTCAGACAGGCGGCGCTCGGGATAATGCAGGCCTCAGTGCAGCCAGAGGTGCCCAATCAGTGGCACACGTCATCCGTCCCAACTTGCCGACGACGATAGTGCCGTCGTATGAGCTGTCGAGCTTTGCCTGCGCCATGGCTGCTTCATCACCACTGGGCCCACGATCCAGTCTCTGCTTAGCTCGCCTTGACCGACAGCCACTCGATTGGTCCGTTGGCGCAGACGGCACCGGCCGGCTTCGTCTGCAAATCACAGCCCGCCGAGGGGCTCTCAACCCCCACCCCCCCCTCTCGGGTTTTGCTTGTGACGGGCTGTTTGTTAGTCAGTCTGCGCTTCCGAACGACGACGACAATCTACCGGCCTGCCTTGGCGCTCCCGGGATCAGCCAGCTGCTAGCAACTAGCATGTAATTGCGATCGCTCGCCAGAAGCTTCTTGCCGTTGGCCTTGGCTACTAGGTAGGCGCCAGGTTGGGGTGCTGGGCAGCCAGGGTCTCGAGTGTTTCATCCCGGGGCCATATGCCGCGATAGTAGCGAGGCATGTATGATTTATATGTACATACATTATACCATCTTTATATCCCCCGATCCTATATGGAACCGGGGAGGCGAAGCCTCTGTTCTACCTGCCGTTAGATTGCCCGGGTGGGTACGGCGGGCTATTTATGGGTGCATCGGCAGGATCGAACAAGCACTGTCCGGCTCATCTCCCATGCCTCTCTCGACTGCTGTGGGTGGTAGGAGCTACCGCTGAAGTAGGCCCAACGTCCTTGCCAGCCCAGGAAGCTGCTTTCGCCGGCTCTGCCTGGGCGACCATCGCGATCGAGGCCAGATGGAGCTACTACGTGGGCACCTGCCAGCCCACTCGCTCACTGACTACCTACCTACCTACCTACCTACCTACCTACCAGTATGAGGTACTCCTGCACTTTTCTGCTCAAACCCACCTGCCCACCTACCTGCCTCGGGCACTTGGTAGAAGGCAGCAGGTGGTAGGCAGGCAAGCGGCTGGCTAAGGCAGTCGCGACGCCCGGCCATTTCCCACCGGGTTCGCAGCAATCATCCGCTCACTCCCCTTCCTCTGTCTGTCCTTCCTTGCCGTAGGGCCGAGGTGGGAGCAGGTGGCGCATTGGGTAATTCCGGGTGGGTGGCAGGGAAGGCGCGAAGCCCGTCTTCCTCCCTCGCTCCGCGCGACCTCGACCGCTCTGCCCTGGTGACTGCCTGCCTTGGTAGGGCCCGGCCATGGAGGCAAGGCAGGACCGACCGACCGAAGGATGGTGTGGGCAAGTTGCAACAAGGCCTGCCCGCGGCTGCAGAGACGCACCTGCTTAGTTCGTTTGGCGCCCTGCAAATCAACCTCCCTCGGCGACCTGCCTCCACCACCGTTTTATTTTTTTTTTTATTTTTTCCCTCAACCTACATGCTCCTACATGCTCCTACATACTCCTACATACATACCCTCTCACCTCACCTCGCCGCTTCATTAATGCAACACCCTTCTTCTTCTGCATGCACCCATCTTCCCCGGACGACGCCACTGCCACGACGAGAGAAGAGACAACAACAGCGGCGGCGGCAACGGCATTGCAGCCCGCCAGCCCGCCAGACCGCGACCTCCCGGCCCGGCCGCGCGCTAGACTGGCCTTCGCTTCTCCCTGGCCGACGAATCGCAGCCTTGGTCACTCTCGTCGGGTGTGTGTGTGTCCGCCCCTCCTTCTGTCCGGCCATCTGTCTATCGAGCTTCGGATGCAAGGCAGAATCGATCCCTGTGCGTCCATCTGCTGCTCCGCTGCCGCTGCCGCTGCCGCTGCTCAACCCAGGGTGGGAACCGGATACGAAGCACAAGAGAGAGGCGGTGGACAAGGTCCTTGGCTGGCTGCGCTCCAACCGCCTGGCCTCGTCCACCTCGCGGCCGGCGCGCCGTCGTGCCTCTCGGGTCGGCAGCAAGTGGTTGGCGGCAGGCGGGCAGCTAATTGCATGCACCTCTGTCTCTCGCCTGTCCTGGTTGGGCGCTGCAAGTGCCTCGATGCCATCTGACATCCAGATACAACCGGACGCGCTTCCTGAGGTACTCATATCTTGCCTTCCAGGTACCGTACTGGGCATATAAAAAGATGGAGACAACGCTCGTTATATTAACTACATCAACCGCATTAATAAGCAGGCCACCGCGCCAAACCTCCATCTCGTTTCCCTTACTCATATGACCAGGGTATCGCTGACCGATAAAACGAGTTCCTTGTCTCTCGGCGTCGACAGCGAAACAACCCTCCGCCCCCTCCCTTCTCCTCGGACCCCTCTCCGATTCTCCCGACAACTTGTCGCCTACAGTATGGCCAAACTTGTCCAACTGCGTGCGCCTCGAAGCCATCCTCGACTTCGCGGCCACCCTTCCAGAACCCGCCTTCCGCGTTCCATCACTCCCGCGCCGCCGTTCACCGCCCTGCAAGAGTGCACCTCCCCTGCTACACACAAACGGTAAGATGGGCACTGGCATCCAGGTACTTACCTCCAGCTAGACCGTCGCTTACGTATCGTACCGTCCGGCTGTGTCACCCTCGACCGCATGGCTCCGCAACGCGCCTCGCCGACATCGCCAGCACCGTCTTTTCCCTCCCAGCCTCGACCTGGCTACTCGGGATCCTTCCCGCGCGGCCGTCTGGTTTCATCCTCACCTCTCACTGCGGTGCCCTCTGTCCTGTCTCGTCTCGTCTCGTCTCGCTCGTCTCGCCTCGCTTCGTCACCCCGGAGCACTTCTCACCGGTTCACCCCCGACACCTGCATCTCCTCGATTCCACGGCCGCCTCGCTTCCGGCCGGCCGGTGGACGAATGACGGCCGACTCTCTCTCCCCGTCCCTCTGACATGATTGAACGAAAGGGCGGAGGAGGGAGAGGAGGGGGGCGGCCGGGCAGTGTAGGAAGCGGGAACTGGCGCTCAAGCTTCGCGTGTCATCTCCGTAGGACAGTATACAGTATGCCGCGCACATACGTATGCCGTAGGTAGGCACGAACCCCTGTCGTCTTGCACACTAACCTCGTCTTTCTTGTCTCGTTGGGCCGAGCAGGTCGAGGAATGACAGAAAAGGCTCAGGACGTATGTATGTACGTCATGCTGCCCAGGCGGCCCGCCGAAACTTGTTTATCCGCTTCGTGTCCTTGCACGGCCAAAGGTGATGGTTCCCGCTCAGGCCAAGGGCTAGACACGGCTGCCATGTGTAACGCTGTGTCGCACGTCGTCGCATCCGGAGTTGCAGCGCCGCAGAGACACAACGCTGCCGCCGCCCTCCGCGGAGTCGTTGTGCCACCTCGGCCGTCCAGAAAGCTGGATTTCGGACTGTGACCTTTCCGACTGTTGGCTTCCTCGTCGCTCGACGCCGCGTTACACGTCTAGACCATCCGGACGAAGGGGGGCGGGCAACTCTGGTCGGGCCTGGAAGGCCAACAGACTCTCTGATCGCAAGCTCCGTGCGGGTCGACTGGGCCGTCGTCCTGACCAGTCAAGGCCCAGTGGACCGCGGGCCGCCCTGGCCCGTCGAGGGATCAACCGACGGCTTCCCTTCCGGATCCTTCTTCTCCACCCGCCTACGCCTCACATGCCGGCCGGTCCTCGTTCCGCTCCGTCCGCCGCCCTTCCGTCCTTGCTCTACCACGTTTATTACCCGCCTCGCCTCCCTGACCAACGCATACCGCCGGACCTCGTCCCCCGACCTGGCGGCCCTCTCCCACAGCTAGACCTTGTCTGTGTAGCCATGCTTTTGGGCCCCCTGCCTATGCTCAAGCCACCGGTCCGAGGGACACGTCAGCGAGCAACAAGCTCGCAGAACAAAAGGTCACCATCATGTTCTCTCTCACCTCCGGCGAACGGGACGTGAGGTCGACTTGCGACTGATCCGGCGCCCGCTCTCGAGGGATCCGGCTCTGTCCTCACCCGCCTGGTCTGGTGCCGACACGGGCGGGCCGCTGCATCCACGCCGGCCCTGGCTCCCTCGGCCTCTCCGTCGCGCTCTCCCTCTCCCTCTCCCTCTCCCTCTCCCTCTCCCTCTCCCTCTCCCCCTCTCCCTCTCCCTCCACCTCTCCTCCTCTCCCTCTCCCTCCACCTCTCCTCCTGACGAGGCCGGGACCAGGGCCGCCGGCCAGCCACCCGGCATCCAGAAGGCCTTGCCGCCGTCTCAGATTCCACGTGCCGCATGGATGGTCTGCTCCCGCCACCGGGCTGCCCCTCCGCCCCTCTCCAGGCCGTTCCAGCCCTCCCCTCCTGCCTCTTTCGCCTCGTCTAGATGATCGGGTCGCATCTGGGACGGGTCAGAGAGGGACAGGCGGCGGACGGGTCCACTCAGCAAGGTACGAGGGGCTGGCGAAGCAGCAGGGTCGCCGGGCCCCTTGGACCCGTCCCAGCTCGTGGCCAAAGAGCTGGCGCCGGTCGACTTGATAAGCGACTCCGTCCGAGCTGAAAACCAATCGACGGCTCTGCCCTGCTCCCCACCCGGCTCGCGTACATACGTACATACGTACATACATACAGGCGGACGGCAGTGTAGGCTGCAGTGGCACTACTGTGCGGACGCAAGGGGCCCAGTGGCTCTCCGTGTCGGCTTCCCGGCCTCCGTTTCTGTTGAATCAGCGCCTTGGCGCGGCGGCACTGGTCCTGCTGACGACCGGCGACGCCCTCCGTTGGCGGCAGGCTCGGGCCAAGACTGCGGGCACAGCGTAGCTTTCCCGAGCAGAGATCACAAATCTGTTGACAGGATGCAGGTGACTTAAGGTTGCGTCCCACGGAGGCATGGGATGCCAGGACGCTCCTTGACAGGGGCGAATCAGATCTCGTCGACTGCGAACTCGCGGTCATGCGCTCTGTCGATTTGCCTAGCCAGGCCGGGGCGCCGTGGGGCCCCAACACTGGCGCCATCTGGCCCTTTTCTGCCTGCCGCTTCAGGGACGGCCGCTGTCGTCGACGGGCGGGCATCGCCGACACGACAGCCGGCCTTGTCCCGGTGGCCTCGGCCGCCTGTCGGGGCCTGTCTGGACAGCGCCCTCGGCCATGGACGAAGCTCCCGCCCGAGCCAGCCTCCCCATGCCTTTCTCGTTGCCCTTCCCGCCCCGGGGACGTCCTTCTCTTTCCGCCCCGGGGACGGCTTTCTTTTTCCCGCCCCGGGGACGGGTTGGCGGCAGTTCCGACGCGGCGGCTCGCCCTGCTCAGCCCCGGCCGATGCTCGTGCCCGGCATACGTCGTGCCTTGGCCCCCCGTCTTCCCTCGTCCCCTCGGAACCCTGGCGGTTTCTCCACGCTGTTTGCGGGATCCGTCCGGCGCGGCCAGCCGTTTCTCCCCCAGGGCTGCAGCCGAGTGTCATGGCGAACTGGTCTGGCATCGGACCAGGAGCACACCGGCTGCAGCCACGACGAAGCTGCTGTGGCATGGCCAACCCTCCTGGACGAGCTCGTCAGCTCAGGGGGGCAGCCTTGCGCATGCCGGAAGCATCTGCTCCAAGCGGTCCCAGCCGTAGGATGCGGTGCGTAAGTCGGTTAGGCATCTCGGCGACAGGGGGTTGGGAGGCACCAGGTCAGACTGAGGATCGGCACGGCTTACAGCCCTTTGGCCGCAATCCAAGGACTGCAGCGCAGGCAGGGACCAGTTGCCTAGCACAGGGAGACCCGGGGCTTTGACGCCATGAGACTTGTTTCTGCGGTTGCGGCTGAAGACTCTCTCTCCCTCTCTCTCCCCTCTCTCTCTGCTTCTCCCTCTCCGTCCTGCCTTCTTTCCTCTTTTTCTTTTTCCTTTTTTTTTTTACTTTTCCGCCGCTTCGGCTTGGCTTGGCCGTCCGAGTCGATCGATGGTCCTCCCTCGTCGTCGCTCGCCTCGCCTGGGCCCGTCTCCTCTTCTCTCTCGTCTCGATGTGAGGCTTCGAGAGTTGAGTGTCTGATTGGCCGAGGAGAAGCCACATAGCTGGCGGTTGCTACTACAGCCATCAGCCAAGCGGCAACCGGCCAGCGTGCAGGCAGGATCACGGTGTGTTGCCGGGTGAAGGAGCCTCGGGCCGGGTGACGGCCAAGCGGAGAGGGAGGCTGCAGGCTCGCCCTCTCTCCCCCTAGCTCGCAAAGCCAGCGACAGCAGGGCGGGACGGGCGTCGACGTCACGGTCAGTGCCGGGTGCATACGACGCAAGTTACGGTTGGGGAGTTGGACAAGTGCCAACAGAGCAGGGCTGCACGGGGAGAGGCGCACAGGCGGACAGACAAGTGACGACGGCTGCGGAGGCTGGACACGTATGAGGCCACAACGTCGCGGCCTCGGCCGACGGATGGCTCGTGGCATGTGCGGACTGGGCGCGCTCGGTCGTCGGGTAGAGAGACAACAGGCATGCGGCAAAGGGGAGCAAAGCTGGGAGTCGCGCGGTCAGGGAGGGGTCCGGGAGGGCGGGCTTGACCGACGAGGCCCAAAGGGGGCCCATGGGGTCGTGGGCGGCGGCGATGATGGGCGGCGGCGGCAGCGGGCGTTGCCAGCTCGCACGCGTGGTGGCCGGTGGTGCTGTCTCTTGCTTCTCTCCTCCTCTCTCCGTCTTCCTCGTCCTCCCTCGCTCTCTCGTTGTCGTTCTTTCTCCCACTTCCCTTCTCGAGCCTCCCTCTGTGTCTCTCTCTCTCGCTCACACCCGATCAGCTGAGCAGTCGCATATGGCAGAGGAGATGGCTGCCCTCCGGATGCGGAGTTTTGAGCCCAATCCACGATAGGTCTTGCTTGCGACAGGCCGGCGGCGGGCAGCACAACACAGCCAAGTCTCGTCGGCAGGGACGGACACAAGTTCCTGCAGACATGAGCTCTCTTTTCTCGTCCTCACCTCTCATGTGTGTGTGTGTGTGTGTGGTTTTTTTTTTTTTTTTCGTCCTTCTCTCCCCGCCTTTTCTTCTTTCTTCCTTTCTTCTTCGTCGTTTCCCCCTCCCTCTCTCCCCACTCCCCTTTTCTTTCTTTTTTTCTTTTTACTTCTGGGGCTTCGCAATGTGATCCGAGAGGAGGAGACGTGGATGGGACAAGGGGAGGTTTGGACAGCGGCGGGGGGATGGAAAGTCGGGGAAGCTGGGCCGTTGGCCACGAGGGACAGTTGACACTTGATAGGACTTCGCCCCACGCGACGTACGTATGTAGCCTCGTGATGGATCCAGCTCGGCCGCATCGGCGAAGGGGCGAGGGCGAGGCGGTCGAGAGGGACCATGGGAACGGGGCGGACAGGCGTCCCAAAGCGGGCAGAGGACGGGCGACAAGCCCCGTCAACTAAACTGTATCTCGCGCTTTTTGCCCGTCTCGAAACGACGAAGCAAAAGGAAAAAAAAAAAAGCAGGCGCAAAGCCGGATGCTGGACCGAATGCCTGTCTCTCTCGTCACGGCCGAGGAGAACAAGGGTCGGAGGAGGCCGGGCTCCGAGAAGGGGGGAATTTTTTTATAATAAATAAAATAAAATAAAACGAAATTTTGAAAAAAAAAAAAACGGCTAGGCGTGCTGCTGCTGCACGACAGCAGGGGCGGTCAGCGAACATCGCAGGATCGACGAGGGGTCGGGCGCTGCGAGGCGAGGCGAGGCGAGGCGCG
>NJEV01000774.1:0-12631 GCA_002591385.1 Cordyceps sp. RAO-2017
CGCGACGGTACATGAGCAGTCACGTAGAGGCCATCTGCGAGATACCTGTACCCAGCTCTGGTACACCTCTCTGTGGAATTGCAGCGCAGACATGTACCCTCTACATGCTGCTCGTGCAACGGGCTGCGGTGGGCGGCGGTCTCGACTACCCCGCCCGGCCACACCACCGCAGGGGCACAAGTAGGTACCTACTTAGCCGGAACCTGAAGCCAGCCAGGCGCGACTCCATCCTCATCAAACCCTCTCAGCCTTCAGGGCACAGGGCCCAGAAAAAAAAAGATTCTTCTGTGGAGGAGGAGCCTGCAATGGGTCTGGGGCGGGGCGGGTACGTCATCTGTCCATCCACTCTTCTTGTCTCTCTCTCTCTGTCTCTCTCTGTCTCCCACTCTCTGCTCTTTTTGCCACCTCACGTCTGGTCAAGGTCCCTTGTCCGAGGACGAGGCAGTCGACGGAAGCGGCCTGTTCGCCACCCGCGCAAGCCAAATTGAACCGAAAGAGAGCAGGTCAGGGCTGGGAAAACAATCAGTCACACGCCAACGTGTCAGCGCCGGCGGGGTCGCGATGAATCGAGGCCTTGCTCCGTCGCTGTGCCACAACAAGACGTGGTCCCTGTCCGAAACGGTCGCCCGCTGCTTCGCACAGCCAGCAGCAGTACGTACTCACATGCCGTTTCGCTGTCTCGACACAGGCGACAGACCAATCCGAAAGCGCAGAGTCGGGACGGGGAGAAAAAAGAAAAAACAGGACAAGGGACGGCGAGGACGAAACAAGGCCGTTCCGTCGTCGTGCAGCGAGGCCAAGGTTGGAAGACAGCCTGCGACGAGTATAATCCATAGGTACGGCTCCGAACCAGGCGCGGCTGCGGTTTCGCTGCTGTCCGCGATGGGGCTGCCGGGGGCCCTCGGCGGCCGGAACTGGCTGCCCGGCGCACCGCCCTCTCTCTCTTTTTCTCTCTCTCTTTCTCTCTCTCTGCGCCAGAGATCGGTACAGAGGAGCGGGCGCACGTTGTGGCATGGATCCGCCATATCGCGATGGGACGGCCTCCCGACTAGTCATGCACAAAGCAACCACGGGCCCCCCAAGTTGTTGGCCGGCCACAGCTCCTCGTTCCGCCAAGACGCCGGTGGGCCGCCATCTCTTTCCCAACGGAACATTACCCTGACGGAGGCCGGAGCCGATGCAGACGGACTCATGATACGGCGCCTGCGCCGTCGGCATCTGCGAGGCCGCGAGTCGCGCTGGCCAATTCGGAGTCACAGCTGTGGTGAGGCTCGACTTGGTTGCCTCGCCCGTCTGGGCAGGTCGGCCGCTCGGGCGCCTCCTGATTCGACCACACTTTCCGACTCAAGCTTGGAAGTTGGCGACCTCTGGATCAGGATCTGCCCGCCCGGCCGCGCCCCTTAATCAAATCGACATGCACGTACATACATACTGTACACACAACATACTGGTAGGTAGTTACATCCGACTTACACGTTCAGTCCATACTTTGTATGTATGTACATACATATATGTACGTGCGACGTGCGAGCAGCCAGCCCTATACCAACCTCTTCACAGGCAGACATATGCCCTGGTGGAAGAACACAGTGCAGGCGGCGGCGGGGACGGGCGCGGCCTTTGCGAGTCATTGCTACGCGTAGGGCAGACACGGTAAGGCAGATATCTTGTTTTTTTTTTTCATTTCTTTTTATAGCTTGCTTGCCATGCTTGGCCTCTTGCTCTCTCCCTTGTTGCTTTCTTTCTCGGGCAAAGGCGACGTCACATACCTCCTAACGGGGAAGCCGCGCAAAAACAACAACCACAGACGCACACACACACGCACAAGCAAAAAAAGAGGACGGCAAAGAAAAAAAAAACCCATTCAGGCACCAGGGGGGAAAAAGAGCACGGCTAGCGACCGGGCGGCGGAGGCGGCCGAGTCTCAGGTCAGCCAGCGCCGGCTTACTCAGTGCGCCTTGCGTCCGGTGCTGTTGTTGTCTTGGCCGGCTTGGGCCGGAGCTCTGGTAGCTTGGGCAGCTGCATTTCACGCCGCTGGGCGCAGAATTCTTCGGAGCTCAGAGTGGGAGACGACAGGCACAGACAAGTGTGGACTGAGCGAGTGGTGGCGGCTGCCAGCGCCGGGTTTCGCAGCTCTCCAGCCTGATCAAGTTGAATTGAATGGTGGCCGGTCGTTGATCACGATGCTGATGGAAGACGGGACGGACGGCGGTTCGTCCAATGAGCGTGTCCGCCCGTCGGTACAGGGGACGCGCCCTTCCAAGCTGCTAGTCGATGGGCGCTACAGGGCCCTGAGGGGGACGGCCTTGTACTGTACATGCCGCTGCTCAGGCACCGTTCCTGGGCTCGCCGCACGCCCCCCGTCCCCTAGTACTCACACCCCCCCCGGGGGCCTCGTGTATGGAGGACAGTACTTGGTGGCCCTGCTGCTGCATCGTATTCTGCGAAGAGCATCGTCCAACCGGCTGCCCATGCACTCTTCTTTCGATAGGAGGCGGATTTTCCGCGCCATCGCCAGCCTGCCTCGCCTTGGCCTTTTCGTAAACGCGGTGCGACCGCAGCCAAGCCGTAGCGGCCTGGCAGAAGACTGCCGCCCCCTCCCGAGGCGGTACTTGTAGCTGGTCGCTCGGTCCCCTGCCGACCGGTGGCAGGGCCGGCCCTGAGATATTGTACCCGGTACGGCCCCGATGTTCCGCACCAGCAGGCACCGTCCTTGTCTTGGGTACCTCGGCTGCGCGGGTGGGTCCGCACGAGCCGGGGGATTCCTTACCTCAGCAGAGCCAGAACCTCGCCGTCTGCGCTCCGCAACCTGAGCTCAGCTGCCATGATGCCGTCCGCTCTCGTCCGGCCGGGCCGACGACGATATCGACTGCAGTGCGCGCCGAGCATCGGGTGCCGACACCGACCAGGTGCTCTCTCTCCGCACGCGTCGTCGCCGGCCGTCGAGATATCGGCTCGGGCTTGCATTGTGGCGCGCCCGTTGCGCTCACGGCAGCTTCTGCTCGTCGCCGCCGCGGATTGGACGCGAGGCGCCTCCCCCCCTCGACTCATATCGGCCATGCAGCGTCCGTCTGTGCGTGCATGCCTCCGCCCCCCCCCCCCTATGCAGCCTGTATCAGGCAGGTGAGAGGAACAAGAGGCTGGAACAGAGAGAGAGAGGGAGAAGAGGAGGCTGCAGCCAAGATTAGGCCCCCCTCCCCCGGGGCCTCAGAGGGCTGGGGGCCCGGGCGCAAGGATGTCGATGGACGCGCCCATCACGAGCTTTCGTGCAGCATCGCCGCCGTGTGCGACGGCGGATCATGCCCTCCGTCCGGCGACGATGATATATACATGGCTTTTTGGGGGGGAGGAGGGAGAACAAGAGGGACAGAAAAGAAGGAACACCGGTTGGAACGGGAGAAGGGAAGAGAATTAAAAAAAAAAAAAACATTTGCCACCTCTCTCTCTTTCTCTCTCTCTCTCTCCCTTGCTTGGCCGATCCCGTCCACCGGCCCCCGGCTTGGGGCCAAGCAAGACACCGAGTTCCTGGCAAGGAGGGAGAGCCGAGCGTCGTCGTGCCCAACTCGGCATGCCGCTCAAGGTCCCGTGAATGGCCTCGGGTAGGGCAGGGTCCCGGCCGTGGCGCGGTTCTCGGCTGTGGTCCGCCCCCCACGTCTCTCCCCCCGGCCGGGCCGCTCGTGCGACGCAGCCGGCATCGTCAGACTGCGCGTCTCGGTTGGTTGGCGACAGCCTCTCTTGTCCGCTGTTGCTGTCCCGGCCTCGGCTTCTTCTTCTCTTTCTCGCTGAAGGTGCTTGTTTTTTTTTTGTTTCGTTCTCTGTTTCATATCCCTCGGCTTGATTCGACGCCCCCCTATCTGGCAGCCTTCGTCGTCGTTGCTTGCCGCGTCTGCTGCCGGGCGTGATGTAGGCAGGTAGTATAGCTGTATATCTATCCAGAGAGGATTCGACGTCTCCCCCCGTCCCGTCCCCCCTCGCCGCGCAAGCCTCCGTCTGCCCCGAAGCGCACACGTCGACGACGGCCCGCGGGCGCAGTCTCTTCAGCTCGCTCGCCCTCGCTCTGCCGCGTGCGCATCCGCGTCCACATACCGATTATTGCCTGCCTCGCCTGCGGCTGCGACGACCTAGCACGCTACATACCTGGCCGCGCTGCCCGTCTTGGTGCGTCTCGCCTCGGCCGGCTGGAACGTCGTGTCCTCGGCGAGGGCGAGACTAGTCGGCCGATTCCGTCCGGGAGACATCCAGCTGGCGATACGGGCGACGTCGGCCTCGCCTCTCCGCTGCGTGTGTGTATGTACGTACATCCTTCCATGCTCTGCATACCGACTCATATGCCTTGGCCGTCGTCGACACGCTCTCGCACACGCGACGGCCGCACCGCATCACAGGGCACATGCAAAGAGACGGCTCGGGACCGGGGGAGGGGAACAAGACTTACACATACACAACCGCTGACGCTCCGCTCTGCGACCCGGAGATGCCGTAGGTCCGCCGTGGCCGACGCCGTGCCAGCGTCCACCATTCCTACCAGCAAGGGGACAGGGCGCGAGGGAAAACAGGCCGGTCTGGTTGCCTTGCCGGGCCATCCCGAAGCCAGTTAGAGCCGGCCTGCCACTGCACTGGTTTCCCCGGGCCGTTGCCCCTAGAGAAAGCAGAGGGAGGGCGAGGCAGAGAGTCTCGGGCCGTTTGCCCCTACAGAAAGAACAGAGGGAGAGGGCGAAGACGCGGAGAGGGGGGAGGCGGCGGCAAGGGAGACGGGCTGCGTGTTCTCTTGCCTCGCCTCGCTCGAGCCTGAGCCCGTCGAGTCGTCTTCCTGCTCGGACTCTGCGTCGTCGTCCCGTTGATCGGCCTCTTGGTCCGAACTCGCTGTCTTGCTGCCGCTGCCTCTCTGGGTAGTGGCCTGCCTACCAACCTACCTAGGTATCTACCCTACACCCTCTCGCCCACATCCAGGCTGGCTGGCCGGTACCTGCACTCGCGTACCGACCGGTACTCGGGTACCGCCCACGGGCAGAACTGTGCATCACCGCTCCGCCTCCCCGAGGTAGCGCGGTACATGCGGGCCCGGCTGGCCGAGGTACCCCGTCCGCGCTATCCCCGTCGCTCTACCGCCGGCAGGGGCGCAGGCCACAGGCGGGCTTGGGGCACCCTGGGGCAGGTCCAGGTACCTCTCGGCAGGCCGCCAGCAGGCCGGCTCAGGCCACCCCCCTCCCTAAGTCGCCCCCTACCCCCCTGCCGTCCGCCGTAATTCCTCGTCCGTTTCTCTCGCCTCGGGCTGTTTGCGTTGTCGCCTTTGCACTGCAGGCTCTCGGGCAGGCAGACAGACGCGCATACCTGGCCCTCTCCCGCTCCCGCGCTCTCCCTCCTCTCTCTCTCTCTCTCTCTCTTGTCGTCGCCTGCCTTGCTTTTGCTTTGTCTTGTCACCTTGCCGGCCCTTTCGCTTTTCCGGCTTGCTTGTCTTTGACAGGTCCAATCACTGCCCATCGCTTCGCTCCTGTCCTTTCCTTTCTGCACTTTTTTTTTTCTCCCCCCTCCCCTTCTCTCCCTCTCCCTCTTCTCCCTCTTCTCTCTCTCTCGCTCGCTCGGCCTGTTTGCACTTGTCGTACCCCCCCTGGCCCTTTATCGTCCGTCCCTTTGTTTTGTGTTTGTGGGTGTTGTGTTTTTTTTTTTTCCTTCTCCTCCGCCCCTTTTCCCTCAATCAGGTTTTTTCGCCATCCCACTCGGCAGTCCCCACGACAAGACGTCGAGTTGCTCGCTTGCTCAGCCTGCCCGCGGCCGCCGCCCCAAGTCGCTGCCGAGGAGGAGGAGAAAGAAAGAGTCGGAGACGGGCAAGAGGCGGTGCATGCGTACTTGTATGCCCTGCCCGAGCCCTGGTGCGCCTGCGACGGTCGAGTCAGCCGGTCGACGTGTCGAGCGCGGCTGCTGCCCATCGACAGCTTCTCAGCCCGTCCCACGCAAGGCCAGATAATTTCCCGCCCGCCCGACCAGCCCACTCAGCAGCAGCGACAGCAGCAGCAGCGGCTCCCAGCTCGCAGGCAAGCCAGGCCGGTGGCACGCCCGTCACTGTCCGGTACCACGGCGCAGCGCCCGTCCCACCGACCTTGTTTGGACCTACCTTGCCGACGGCGACGACGAATCCGACGACGACGACGACAAGCGACGACGGCGCGCGCCGCCGCTCAACCACCCCCCCCTGCCGCCCTTCCAACTGCCGCGCGCTGCTTCTCCTCTGCCGTCCCTCGCCCCGACCGCCGCCGCCAGCGCTCACCACCCCCCTGGGCCCAGCAGCTGCCTGCACGCCCCCGGACGACGACGGCCTGGCCTTCCGGCGCCTGCGATAACGCGCCCGCTCGCTCGACCACCCACCCGACCACTCTCCACACCACTCCAAGACGCACCGCATCCAACGCACGCGCACGCAACCCGTACATCACATTACTGTACTGTACTCGCTCCCCTTTCTTCTGCCAGCTCGACCTTGGCCCTCCAATCTCGCGCTATACCACACGCCTCGTACCGCTACCCCCCTCCACTCACGCGCATACGCACGCCAAAACGTACCTACGGCCGCTCCGTCGCTCGCTCGCTCGCTCCCGCGCCCGCCGCCCCCTCCCGCCTCGCCGCCTGCGATCCCTCGAGAGACCGTCGCGAGGCCTCGTCACGACGCGGAGCTCGACTCCTCGAATTGCTCCCAAATCTCGCCCACCCTGCTGCTCCCGCCCCCCCCCCCTCTACCCCCGGCCGCCGTCCCGCCCTCCAATCCACCGTACCTGGGACACACGGCTCGCTGTCAGCCTCGTGGGTGACGGTCAGCAGCATCCCTGAGCCACAGGGAGCCTCTCCCGCTCCCTCGCCCCGTCCGGCAGCATCCTCGTCGGACGCCGCACGCCGAAGCGCAATTCCATCTTGGCCCGGCTCGCTATTCCGCTTTGGGGGCCCGTGACGGAACCATGGCACCCATCACGCCCCGCCTCAAGGTCCTCTCAGGTATGTCGTGGCTCGTCCCACATCCCGCCGCCGTCCCTGTCCCCTATCCCCCTCAGCCGGCCCTCGTCCGCTGCCCTCCCTCGGCGCCTGAAAATGCTGCCCGGGCGCGCCACTCGAGCCCCTTCCCTTCACCCTCTGCTCCTCTTGGCCCCTCTGCTCCCGGCCCAGTCGCAGCCCTTCCTCTCCTCCACACCGACGCCTCGAGAGCCCTCGAGCCCGCCCACTCGTCGTCCCTGCAGAGGCGCCGCCGCCGGCCTTTGATGCACCGAGCCCGTCGCCATTCGTCATGGACGACAGCCAGCTGATGAACATTTGCACAGTCGGCGGGAACCCCGTCTCCGCCTTCTTGTCCTGGCGCCTCCAGGCCACCAACGCCTGCGACGTAACGCTGGTCTGGAAGTCGGGCTTCGAGCACGTCGCCCAGTACGGCATCTCCTTCAGGTACGCCGACCCCCCTCGATGGCCCCCGCCGGAGCCGGCCCGGAGCTTGCTGCTGACCCCTTTGCGCGCCCCAGATCGCCCATCTTCGGAAACGAGAGATTCAAGCCTCGCCACGGTGCGTCTGGACCGCAGTCCCCATTCGTTCCCCCCGACGGGACCGCGCTGACCCTGGTGCTGCGCAGTCGTGCGGAATCCCGAAGACGCCTCGTCTGCCCGGGACGGCCCCTTCGACTACGTCGTCCTCTGCGTAAAGGCCCTGCCCGACGTCTACGACCTCGCCGCCGTCATCGACGCCGTCGTCACGCCCCAACACACCTGCATCCTCATCAACACCACGCACACCCTCGGCGTCGAGGCCGCCATTGAAGAGCGCTATCCCACAAATGTCGTCCTCTCCCTCGTCTCCGGGGCCGAGCTCATGCAGCTCGGCCAGAGCGAGTTCGAGCACCGCGGCTCCACCGAGATCTGGGTCGGGCCCGCCAACAAGAACAGCACCATCCCCCACTCGATACAGGAGGACATGGCCCAGGCGCTGGCCATGACGCTGTGCACCGGTCAGGTCGAGTGCAAGGTCTCGCCCAACATCCGCCAGCAGCAGTACGAGAGAGTGATTGGGTGAGTCCACGGCCCCGTCCCGCCACGCCCCGGCGCGCCCCGCGACCGCAGGCCATTGCTGACCGATCGCCGTCACCGCAGACCCATTGCCTTCCATCCCGTCAGCGTACTGTTAGAAACGCCGAACCACGCCGCCCTGCTCGACAAGGTCGGCATCAGGGACATGATCTCCGACGTCATCGACGAGCTGCTGCGCCTCGCCGAGGCCAACGGCTGCAAGTTCGGCCCGGATTTCAAGCAGCACACCATAGACGAGATGACGAAGCCCAACCTCCCGGAGAGCATCATGTGGCAGGACTTCGTCGCGAGGCGGCCCATGGAGATCGAGACGTACCTGGGGTCGCCCATCAAGCTGGCCCGCGACTCGGGCGCCTCCGTGCCCAGGATCGAGACCCTCTACGCCATCCTCCACAACATCAACTCGGTAAACCGGAACAGGCCGAAGCCCGGCGAGGGCCCCACGCCGCTGCCGCCCGGTGGCATGCCCCCGGGCCCCGGCACGCCCGTCATGTCGTCCCCGCTGCCTCGCATGCCCTCGCAGCAGGGCCACCGCCCCATGATGGGCGGCATGCCCAACGGCAACGGCATGCCTCCCCGCCAGCCGCGCCCCAGGAACTCGGCAAACTTCCCGCCCCCCGGCATGCGTCGGCCGCCCCCCATGAACGGGGGGCCCCCGCCCAACGGCTACCCGCGTCCGCCGCCCTCGGTCAACGGGGGGTCGAGGGCGCCCTCGCGGCGAAACTCGATGGACGGCAACGACCTCGAGGAGTTCTCGCACCTCGTGCTCTACGACGACATCCCCGAGGGTCAGGAGCCTGCCTTCGGCGCCGAGTCGGACCTCGCCCTCCGCGAGAGGGAACTGCAACTCCGCCAACGGGAGCTCGCCCTCCGCGAGCAAGAGATGCGGATGAGGCGCGGACCCCCTCCCGGGTCGCGTCGCGGGCCGCCGCCGCCCATGCCGCACCCCATGCGCAACAGCCAGCAGGCCTTCAATGACGACGACGACGACGACGACGAGTACTTTGACCCGACGGCCGCCTCGGGCGCCCCGACCATCGACCCCGACAACTTCGACATGATGAGCGTCACGTCGAGGAAGACGCGCAAGGCGTCGGCGCCATCGCCGGCCCAGCTCCGCCGCAACCCGGAATTCGACGCGCCGCCGCCTCCCCGGGGCGGTCGGTTCCGCCCACACTTCGGCCGCAACCGCACCAGCCACGTCGGTCACGCGTCCAGCGCGATGACGGACAACATCCTGGAGGACCCGCTCATGGCCTTCACGTCCAACCGCTACGCCACCGTCGACCGGGGGGCCATGGGCGCGAGCTCTCGGGCCAACTCGCTGACGGCCTCGCGGCTGGACGAGCTTCAGTACAGCCACGGCCCCGGCGGGCCCCCCAACATGAACGGCTCGCTCCCCCGACGGGCCAGCCAGTCGCCCGGAAACCCCTACAGCCCCTCGCTGCGCGGCGGTGGCGGCCGGCCCTCCCCCCCGAACGGCTACGGTCCGCCGATGAACGGGCGCCCCTCGCCCCCCGACGGCGTCCGCCAGCCCGTGCCGCGCTACCCATCCGGACAGGGCAACTCGGTCACTCCGCAACACGTCGAGCAGCATGTCGGGGTGAGCGCCCTTCATCCACCCAAGCCAAGAAACGTTCGTAGTCTGACGGGCAGTGCGAGCGCCAGCGCGGGCAGTGGTGAACTCGACTCGGAGCCCTCGGCGCACAGCAGCCAGAGCAGCCTGCAGAACGGACCGACCATTGGCGTGCACTAGGCCCGGCCCGGGCCCTCGGGCCTGCGCCCGGACCGGCTCCTTGCGGGGGAGGGAGGGGGGTGAGAGCTTCTGCCGCCCCCGCCGCGGGCTGGCCGTCTCGGTCGTCGGAGCGGTGCCGCCCGCGGCCGACGCCGCCCCTGGCTTGCCTGCCTGCCTGCCCCGGGGGACCACGCCGGAGAGGGCGACTCGCACCGGCACCTCCTGCAGCCGGGGACGGTCACATACTGTTTTGTCACATGGGCGGGAAGAGCAACGGCGAAGACGGGCCACGTCGATTTGTGCCCCCGTCGACCCGGACCGAGCCTTGTTCTCACCATTGATCGGCTCGCGCCAGCGGATCGGCCGACGTCTTCGGCTTCGCGAAGACGGCGCGCGGCCGGGCGCCCGACCCTGATCTCCCACCCAAAAAGGGGTCCCTAATCACTCGGACGGACTCTGTCCAGTCCCGTACATACGGCAAGGAAATGGCAAAAGAGACGGGCTCATCTTCTGGTAATGCTGCATTGGGACGCGATTTCTCCATACTTGTTTCTTCTGGCACATAATCGATCATCGCCATAGCGAATGCAAAACTGGCGTCACTACATTCTTAACGGCACACGACACGTCGTCCTCGGCAGCATCAGCTTGCGGGCGAGGTAACGGCTGCGATGCTCATGACGCGTCGCGACTTGGGGGGGTGCTTCTGGGACTCGGCAACGGCTGCTTCATTCGGAACCGCGCAGGGACGGGGGACGACTGGGAACGACTTGCCCGCATGCTTTCGGGCCCCTCTCACGCCGGGCTGTGGAAAGCTCGCCAGGCGACAAGGGGAGATGTGCGAGGGCGGAGGAGCGCGATGGCGCGGATGTCGGTGACGCACGGCAGCCTCTCTCGCAAGGTGCCTCGAACAACATAGACTACGGAAGGTCTCTTCCTCATTTCCTTTACTCTCCTTCCACGTCCAATTGTCCCCTGTCTCTATAATATCTTCTTCTGTCTTCTCCGTCTTCTTCGCCTTCTCCTTCCTTCTTCCCCTTGTTCTCTTTGTCACGAGGAAACGGAAAAGCCCGAGGCACGGCATACATAGCAGCAGGCCGCCGTCCGGGGGGGCCGGAGCCGAGAAGGGAGGCGGGCGCCGGAGGAGGGTGACGGGACAGGCGCCGAGAGAAGGGCCGGGTTGCGGTCCCCCCTTGCGGGCGCGGGCCGGAGGAGAGAAGGGAATCCGTCCGTCGAGCTCGGGACGGATGCTTGAATAATTGTAGCTCAACTCAATACAGGCATAGAAGGGGGCCGCGCGCACAGCAGCGTTTACCGGACCGTGACTGTGGCGGAGCGGACGACGGGGCCGGCTGGGTGGGTGGGGTTGAGGTTGTGAGCCGGTGAGGCATGACGCACTCGTAGGCCCGGCCCGCTGAATGTCAGGGGGGCGTGTTTATGATTGGCGCCTCGGCATCGTTCCGGGCCGGGGGGCCGAGCACAAACACAAGCAAACGCGACGACGACGACGACGACGACGACGACAACGACGGAAGACGGACGACGGACGACGCGAGGATAGGAACGCGGCGGTCACGTGAAGGCTCCGACGTACAACGCCCGCGACAACAGCGAGAGAGACTCGAGATATTGGACGCACAACCCACGCAGCGACACGCGACTACAGAGAAAGAGGCCCTCCACCTCCTCGATATCCAACCCACGCAGCCACAGAGAAACGACGGAGAGAGAGGCACCTGCCATACTCGACTCACAACCCAGGCAGCCACGAGAGACGACGGAGAGAGAGGCACCTGTCATACTGGACGACTCGAGCTACAAGCCAGGCAGCAACACACGCGCACACAGAGGCAGAGAGAGAGGGGCTGAGAGATGGCGACGCGCAACGTCAACGCGACGCAGAGCCTTGGGCGGCATGGCGTGGCGCCGCAGGGGGGGGTTGTTAAGGCGCGGCAGTTGGTGCGTGGCTCTTACGATGCATACACCGACACAGACATACACACACACACACACACGCACACGTACAACACACATATATATGGTTATGGATACGGATGAACGGGTGAACTGACGCGCGCAACAGGCGCATCTGCACGCTCAGCTGGCGCGGCTGTCGGCCAACCTGTCCGACACGGAGAACCTGGTGCGGATGACGGGCGTGCAGGCCGAGGCGATGAGGGGGCTGGGGAGCTGGCACGCTGGCCTGTGAGCTTGACCTTTTCTTTCTGCCTTGCGCTACCCTACTCTGCTCCCCTGCCTTGCTTGACTCGCCTTGTCTGCTTTTTCCGCCTGGCTTGACGCGACTCTGCTTTTTTCCCGCCCTTCTTGACTCGACTCTGCTTCATCTTGCTGGACTCGACTCTGGCTTGCGTTGCCGGACGCTGCTTCTTCCGGGCTGTCGCGCTGACGCGGCGGCTGTAGCTTCATGGCGGCGAGCAAGGTGCTCGGGGAGGAGAGCGTGAGGGAGGCGGACGGGTGAGCGGCTCTCGATCGTTGGAGGCGAGCGGGCAGATTGGAATCTGGGAGCAACTCGGTTCTGTCGACGCGGGCTGGGCACCTCTTTCGGGAGGGAGCAGCTCTGTCCTATCGAGGCGAGCTGGACAGGTCGTAATTCGGGAGCGACTCGGTTCTATCGAGGCGAGCTAGGCATATCCTTCGGACGCGAGCCACCTCTGTTCGGTCGAAGCAAGCTGGGCACGCCTGTCCGTGTCCCACCACCCGTAGGCCTTGCCCGCTGCAGTGTGCGTCGACCGCTTCGGCGAGGGATATCGTGTGCCGCCTCCTCTTCCTTGCCCCAGGTAGCCAACAGCCAAACTCGCGGCCGTGCAGTCGTCGTCG
>NJEV01000775.1:388-12126 GCA_002591385.1 Cordyceps sp. RAO-2017
CGGCGACGTGTCCGTCCCGTATGGCTGCGGGCTCGGCTTGCGGCTCGGCGGCCGCGATGTGGCCTTGGGCGGCGGCTGCGTCGTCGTCAGGAAGACGGTCAGCGGCTCGGCCGGCGACGTGTCCGTCCCGTACTGCTGCGGCGGCCGGCTGCTCGTCGTCTTGCGCTGCTTCGTTGAGTCCGGCGCGGGCCCCGTCGGGTCCGGGCGCGGGGGCTGCGTCGTCGTCTTCTTGGCCGACGTCGTCTTCTTCTTGGCCGACGTCGTCGTCTGCTTGGCCGGCGTCGTCTTCTTCTTGGCCGACGTCGTCGTCTGCTTGGCCGGCGTCGTCTTCTTCTTGGCCGACGTCGTCGTCTGCTTGGCCGGCGTCGTCTTCTTCTTAGTCGACGTCGTCGTCTTCTTGGTCGACGTCGTGCCCTCGGTGCCGCGCGGCCCCTGCGTCGGCGTGATGAAGACGGTGTACTCGATCGTCGTCGTCGACACCACCACGCCCCCCGTCGGGCAGCCCTGCGGCGTCTCGACCCGGCCCACGTCGCCGTACGCTTGGCCCGCGGCGCCGCCGGACTCTGGGTCCGCGACGCCGGCGTACACGTGCCCGGCCTTCACGGCCGGGGCTCCGGTGCCGCGCGGGGGGGCCCGGCCCGGGGACTCGTATCCGGCCTCGGCCTGTTGTTGGTTGGTTCCCTGTTAGTCCTCGGCCTGTCCGTTCTCGTCCGCGGAAGAGGGGGAGGGGAGTTATTTCACCTGCTCGGGGCCGAAAGGCCTGGGCGCTGCCTGCACGGCTGCCGACAACAGGCCAAGGGCCGCCAGATCGTGGAAGTGCATCTTCAGCGGGCGCCCGAGGGAAGGATTGGCTGCCGCGAGAAAGAGGCGTGAGGAAAAGAGCGTCCGAGAAGAGAACAGAGCGAGGGGGGCGATGGACAAGCAAAGACACGATGGGTCAAGGAGAGAATGAATGGAAGGCGTCGACTGGGAGACGACGGGTTGGGAAGTCGGTACAATGGGGGAAAGGAGAGCTCGGCTTGCTGTCGATGATTGTCATACTTGATGCGCTCGAGGCTGTCATTATATATACTTGGCCATCCCACGGCGCATGCGCGTCCCAGGGCTGCCGTGAGCGAAACAATGTTCGACAAGGTGTCAATGTTCTAGGATGCGAGAAGGGCCCTATTCCTAATGTCAACCGATTGTAAAAAGTTATAGGCGACTACTGGCTTTCATCGCCCTGGCCAAGGGCGGCGAGGCGGCAGGGAGGCCGCTTTTTCTTCTCTCTCGAGTCTGGTTCGCCAACCAGACTCCTTCACTGTCACAGCCTTCCCGAAGCGTGCCGTGTATGCCAATGATACCGATGAAAAGAGGGTATGGGTGCTTATGCATTTGATTCACTCTCTCCTAGCTTCCGGCTAGCTCCAGCGCGAGGCGGGCTCCCCCAGCCTGCCGTGTCCAGAGTCTTCCCGCGGCCAGTTCGAGACGCCCTGGAGGCCGGAGTACATGAAGACGTGCGTCGGCAGTGATGAAGGATAAAAAGTGAAGGGTCGGGTATCAGAACATGGGGACGCACTCAAACGCCGTCTCCTCCCTCGCGCGGGAAGGAAGCATAACCACATGCCCATGTTGCAAACCAAACGAGAAAATCAAAGACCCGTCTGGCCACCAGAACGAGCAGACCGCGCACCCAAAATGCGTCGTGTGGAGTCGTTTCCTTTTTTTTTTCAGTTTTCTTTCCCGCCCGAATCGAGTCCATGGGGTGGAGATGAAGAGCTCAAGGAGTGTGGTGTATGTGTGGGTGAGAGAGTATGTGTGAGAGAGTATGTGTGAGAGAGAGAGAGCATGTGTGTGTGTGTGTGTGTGTGTGTGTGTGAGCGGAGTACGGGGTCCGCGTCGAACGGTACCGGCTCAATCCTCCCAAATGGTTTCCAGGTCGAGGTCGCCTCGACGCTCGGCTCCGCAGACGCTCCACCGCTTGCGCTTGTCTCGAGGGCCAAAGCTCATAGTGCGGCCGCGGGCGGGAACGTCGTTGGTGTTGCGCGCCTTTGCGTCGGCCGGGTCGGTGCCCTCGGCAGCGTCCGCAGCGGCCTTCAGGCGCGCCAACCTCTCGGCCTCGACTGCGGCCTCCTCTGCGTCGGGGGAGTCCGGGATGGTCTCGAGGCTCGAGATGCTGGGGCTGCGCGACCTGGCCGAGGTCGGGGTCGAGGGAACAGAGGACAAGCTGCCGCCGAACGAGGCGTCGTAGGCTCTGAAGGGCGAAGGCGAGGTGCTCGACGACGAGGGCGTCGAAGGGAGTAGGGACAAGGAGGAGGAGGAGGGGAGAGCGAAGCCGCGCAGAGGCGAGGACGGGCGGCGGTGACGAGCCAGGGAGCCCAAGGCGGAACCGGCCTGGCTCGGGGAGCTACTTCTGTCGGCAGCGGCAGATGCGGGCCTCGGCTCGGCGTCGAGGACGGAGGTTCGCACGGGGGATGAGGGGGGGAAGACCTCGTCAACGGGCCGTCGGGGCGCCCGGACGCGTCCGGGCGAGCCCGAGGGACTGGCAGGTCGCAGCTGAGGGGAGTAGAGGATGCGGCCGGAGGCGCCAAGGCCCGGCATGGACTGGGCGCGCGACATGGGCAGGGCGAGACCGGGGGCGGCGGCGGATC
Source organism: Cordyceps sp. RAO-2017 (assembly GCA_002591385.1). Classification (NCBI taxonomy): domain Eukaryota; kingdom Fungi; phylum Ascomycota; class Sordariomycetes; order Hypocreales; family Cordycipitaceae; genus Cordyceps; species Cordyceps sp. RAO-2017. The sequence continues at coordinate 3,019 of NJEV01000775.1, forward strand.
CGGAGCGCGGATGGGAGCCGGAGAGGGGCGAGGCGGTTCGGGGGCGGTAGGGAATCGAGGAGGGCGTCCAGGAGGGCGTGACGGGCGACGAGGGGTTCGGGTCGGTGCTGCGACGCAGCGTCGGCGGCTTCCCGGCCATGTCGAGGTCGAGGGTGGGAGGGACAGCGGTGCGGACGGGGTTGCCGTTGGTGGCGCAGGCGTCGCTGCCGTTGCTGAGCAGCTGGTGACTGCTGGGGTTGGCGATGCCGAGGCGCACAGAGGGCACAGGCGAGGGCTTGAACTCCTCCATGCGCTCCGTCTCAGGAACGGGCTCCATGGGGCCAGCCGAGGGTGGCAGGAGGCATGAAGCGAGGGTGGCGAGGCAGGGCTATAAGGAGCCGGCGGCAGAGGAGGTGCGAGGCCTCGCAAGTCGTGAGTCGGGAGGCCGATGATTGCTGCGTCGCGCGCGGACCGGATGCCTCAGGTCGAGGCGAGCGACATTCCTGGGGCTGAACGGCACGCAGCGGGCGAAGGGCCAAAAATAAACAGCCGGCGTCGGCCTCGTGCCTGAAGGCTGTCGCTGGGGGCTGTCGCTCGGGGCTGTCGCTGGGGAGGGGGGGAGTTTGGATCCGCGGCTGGCCGTCCGTCCCTTTCCCTCTCTCGCCCTGGCTCAATCTCGTTCTCTCTCCCTGTTTCTCTCCCTCTCTCCCTCTCTCTCTCTCTCGTGCTCTCTCTCGCGCGCGCGAAGTCGTCGGCAGGCTGTGTCAGCTTGAGTGAGTGTCTCTCCCTCGCTCGCGCACGCCGTGTCTCTCTGTCTGTGTCGCCGGCCGGCCTGTCTTTGTTTGTCGGAGCGATGGAGAGCGGCGAGAGAAACACGGCGGAGAGACAAGGGCTGAAAAAGAAAAAAAACGGCCCGGGGCCAAGCCAGCAGTTGACAGACCGGGAGGCGTGTGACGGGAGCGTGACGGGCAGGCCAAAGTACCGCTCCACCGCCCGGAGCGGGGTAGGTACCTTGCGGGGGCAGGGTCTCGAGGTACCTACCCAGAGGTACCTGGCCGAATGTACCTATGTACTCGAGGTTGCACAAACATTCAACTCCCCAAGCGCACAAAGCACAGCTGGCCGAGGTGCCGGGTACAATGCCATACTACGGCGGACGCCTGATTAGGCAGGTACCTGCCGACGAGAGGTGCCGAGCAGGACGACCGGCGGAAGGGCAGGCCGGCGCAGAGGTCGAGACTCGACACCCGACTCTCGGCAGCCGGGCCTCGGACTTGCCTGATCCGCGGTTGGGCCAGCAGGAAGGGCGGCGCAGGTACCTGCTGGAGCGGTGATGGGGAGCCGCCAAGACACCTGCTCGGGACCGTACTGTCTCCGATAGAAGTGTACTCTGGCGGTACCTTATCGGGCATAGGCCTGAGCCCATGCGGCATGACCAGCGCGGGCCGGCATTGCTCGGGACGTGGTCGGCTCGGGGAAACAGACGCGTCAGTGCTGGAGACGGTGCCGCGCAGGCGCACATGTATGTACATATACCTGCCTACACAAGCACCTACATACACACGTACATGCGGCGCCGAATTCATGCCGTGGCCGGCAGGAATCTATGCGGCGCTTGTGCTGCCCGGCGGGAGTGGCCATCGCCGCATGCATGTACTTTCGCAGTACATGCGCCACGAGATGGGTACATGGCGGATGGCAGGTCGCAGGCATGCGAAGGAACCTTAGTAAAAGGAGGGGTCCATCCGCTGCCCCATCCATGGGTGTCAATGCGCAGCGCTACACCGCCCGCTAGTCGCGAGGCATTAGTAATTACCGCCGGGGCGTTGTAGTCCTTGCTGGACCACAGCCGCCAGGCTGCGTGCCCTGACGATTCCTCTTCGTGGTACGTGTCTTGCCCTAGGGCAAGAAAAAAAGAAACGAAAAAAAAGTAGACGAAAGGGAAACGGATAAGAGCATGTGACAGCCAAAGATCCGTCCATCACCCCGTCTTCCTTGCCCAGAAAGGAGACGGCGAGCGCAGCAGGGAGAGGTGAGAGATGAGAGAGGACGTGCCGCATGAGTGCACTGTCAGCCATCACGCGATACTTGGGCTCTACGTACCTGTGGACTTGCATCCAGTTCTCGCCGGCCCGCCATAAAGGGGCGCGGATGTCGGCTACCGCGCGGCGTTGGCCGCGCTTTCCCTTGCCCTCCCCCTTCCCACTCAGTGGCACTCGCTGTAGGGCAGGCAGGCAGGCAATTGCGGGGAGTCGCGACTGACTCTCGCCAAGCTCGGCCAGCCAATGACGCCACGCCGGCCGAGCATGCGGGGCGCCATTTTTTTGCACCTCAGCCCTCTCTGGCCACGATGAGGCCGTTGGCGACGGCCAAAGACGACGAAAAGGACGCAGTCAGCGTGGCCGAGTCTTTGACGACCTCCTCCCGCTGATCCGCTCGTCTTTCCCTCGTCCTCCCTCGGCGTCCATCTCCCGCCCTCTCTCTTTGTCTCTTTCCGCCTCAATTGGCGTCCATCGGTGCGACTCTCCATCTCGGCCGCGCAACGCTGTAAGTCCCGCAGCCTTGCACCGCGCGCGCACTGCAGTGCTGACGAGCGCCGCCGAGCCGTCGGCCGCAGAACGCCTGCGCAAACTCTCCGCTCGCTACGCGCCGGCCCGCCGTCGCCAAGTCCGCCGTCCAGCCGCGTGACAGGCTTGCCGAGGTCCCGATACCACGTCGGCCGCGCAATGGCCTCCTCGCAGGCCACTCCCAAGACCTGCAAGGTCATCACGGCCGAGACCATCGCCAAGGGCCTCCTGGCCGAGGTCAAGGAGACTTTGGCAAAGGTCCAGGGCCCGCAAGGCGCCCAGCCGACGCTGGCCGCCTTTCTCGCCAATGGCGATCCCGCCGCCGCCCAGTACGCCGAGTGGTCCAAGAAAACATGCGAGGACAAGTGAGGACCTATGCTGCCCGCCCCCTCAGCCATGACGGACGTGGAGGAGGACGAGGACGGGGACGGGGACGGGGACGGGGACGGGGACGATGACGAGGACTAGCGGGATGAGGGGGGACATGGCACCGCCGCGCTTTGCCCCAGTGCTGACCTCTCGCCCAGCGGCTTCACCTTCGACCTTCGCACCGTCGACAAGGAAATGCTCGAGGAGGAGATCATGAAGGCCAACGAGGATGACGGCGTCGACGGCATCATCGTCTACTACCCCATCTTCCCCCAGAACCCGACCCACGACAAATACGTGCAGGAGACGGTCGACCTCTCCAAGGACGTCGAAGGGCTGAACCACAAGCACCTCCACAACATGTACCACAACGTCCGCTTCCTCGACCCGCCCGACAACAAGAAGAAGTCGATCCTCCCGTGCACGCCGCTGGCCGTCGTCAAGATCCTCGAGTATCTGCAGATCTACAACCCCATCCTGGCCCCCGGCAACCGCCTGTTCGGCAAGACCATCACCGTCATCAACCGGTCCGAGGTCAACGGCCGGCCGCTCGCGGCCCTGCTGGCCAACGACGGCGCCACCGTCTACTCGGTCGACATCACCGGCGTCCAGCTCTTCACCAGGGGCCAGGGCATCAAGCACCCGCGCCACCAGGTCCAGGATAAGGACGGCTGGGGCCTCGAGGACTGCCTGCCCCTAAGCGACGTCATCATCGGCGGCGTGCCCGTCGAGTCCTTCAAGGTCCCGACCGAGCTCATCCGCGACGGCGCCGTCTGCATCAACTTCTCCTCCTACAAGAACTTCGACGGCCCCGCCGTCAAGGACAAGGCCTCCATCTACGTCCCGTCGGTCGGCAAAGTCACCATTGCCGCCCTGCTGCGCAACCTGGTCGTGAGTGGCCAACCCCCCCCCCCCCCCCCTTCAGCCGCGGACTGGGAAAAATAAAGCCTCCCTGTTCTCCCTCACCCCCGCTGACAATGGCTCCCCCCCAGCGCTTGATCGCCAACCGGCCGTCGAAGGAGGGCGTGGGCAAGGACATTCTCCAAGCCAAGAGCGAGGCATTTGCCGACGACTAAGAGCGCGTTGCCAACAGCATTGATACACACGATAGAGCTGGCTGGATTTTTTTTTATTATTTCTTTTCCGTCTCTCCCCTCATGAAAAGCTCAAGACTCATCGGCAGTGCGTCCAATCTACAAAGCACCCTTGCGGTCTCGCGTCTCCCCCTCCTCGTGACATGTCGCCGCATCTCGCGCGGCCGGGCTGCGGGCCCGTCCATCTTCTCTCAGCGATGAGGGCCCGCAATATGACGATCCGGCAGCGCGCCAGTGCATGCCTCATCAGCAAGTCCAGGTGCCGTGGCCGGCATCGCCCAGAGACGGCTGCTGAACGGGCCGCGGTGATCCGTCGTGGAAGGGTGTGCCGGGGCGCGCGACAGCTCGACGCCCCGCCTGATGCTACTAGATAATCTTGTTCGACGGCTTCGTACGTCACGCGCGGAGCAAGAGAAGAGGGTGGTGCAGGCATGGCATACCAAGATGCGAGGTCGATGGATTTCATCGGCCCGGCTAGCTAGCGAGCTCCGTTCCGTGGTCGGCCGCGGCAACAACCCCCTCCCTTTTCTGCTCTCTCATACGTCCTCGTCCTTGACATCCTCCTGCCGGATGGGCAGTTCGGTGCGCAGCCTGCCCTCGCTCGACTTTCTCGAGCCGGCGGCGACGTGGCGGAAGACGCGGACGGTCGTGTCCTGGCCGGCGCTGACCATGGTCTCGCCGTGGACGTCGACCCAGAAGCAGACGCCCTGGTGGCTCGGCAGCTTCTGCAGGACGGCCTTGGTGCGGACGTCCCACAGCAGGATGTGTCCGTCCTCGCTGGCGGAGGCGACGAGGGGCTCGCCGCCGAGCACGGCGAAGCAGCCGCCGACGGCGAACTTGTCGTTGCGGTGGCCCTGGTACGTCTTCTTGACCGTGCCGGCCACGTAGTCCCAGAGGCGGATGCAGTTGTCGAGGTTGAAGGCCAGGACGAAGCGGCCGTTGGGCGAGAAGCACACGTTGGCCACGGCCGGGTTGTCCTCGTGGACGAGGGTGCGGAGGCACTGGCCGGTCGACGTGTCCCAGACGCGGCTGCGTCACCAGTCAGCATGCCAAATCCCCGCCAAGCGCGCGCGACCTCGCAACGTCGTGCTCGGGTTTCAATCGTCGGCTTACATCAGGCCGTCGGTCGAGCAGCTGACGACCAAGGTGCCGTCTCGGCAAAAGTCGATGCCGCTGACGGGGTCGCTGTGGGCCGGCAGGCTTCGCATCAGGCGGCCGGCCCGCACGTCCCAGAGGAAGACGGCCTCGTCGTAGGAGCCGCTGGCCAGGATGTTGCCCTTGGGCGAGAAGGCCAGGCAGTGGATGTAGTTGTGGTGGCCGCGCAGGGCCGACGTCTCCTGGCCCGACGAGGACCTCGACTTGCGCGCCGTCACCTTGGGCCGGCCCGTGACGCGGTCCCACAGCCGGATGGCCTTGTCGTCGGAGCCGCTGGCGAGCGTGTTGCTGTCGGGCGTCCAGGCGAGGCAGCTGACGCCGGCCAGGTGGCCGACGAGCGTGTCCATGTGGGCGCCCGTCGCCGCGTCCCAGACGCGGAGCGTGGCGTCGGCCGAGGCCGACGCGACGAAGCGCCCGTTGGGCGATATCCGCACCTGGGACACGGGTCCCGTGTGGCCTCGCAGCACGAGCCGCGGCCGGTAGTTGGGCCTGGGCGGCCGGCGCGTCGGCGTCGGGCGCGCCGGCCCGGGCGAGTACGAGTCGAACGGCGCCGCGGCGGCGGCGGCGGCGGCGGCCAACGACACGGCGTTCCCGGAACCGCTGGCCGCCACGGCCGGCGCGCTGGCCGGCGCGTCGGGCTCCGGCCTGACGAGGCTCAACACGACGAACCTCCCGCAGCGGCACAGCCGGACGCCGAGCGGCGAGCTGTCGGCGACTACGAGCGTCAGCGGGTCGGAGTGGGGATCGGAGATGGGGGCCAGCGACACCCATCACCGGTTCGTGTGGAACGGCGAGCTCAGCAGCGTCATCGGCCTGCAGAAGCGGGGGCTGAGGGGCCTGATGGAGGGCCGCCGGATGCGGGAGAGGACGGGGACGAGCGGCGGCTCCGGCACGTACGGCGGCGGTCACGGGAGCGGCCATGGGAGCGGCGGAGGAAGCGGGCCGCGGGTCGGGCTGGGCATTGCCGGCTCTTGACGACCAGAGCCGGCCAGAGCCGGCGCGGAATACAGAGACGGCGACGAAAGATGAACGTCGCGATGTGCTTTACCATCACCGCCACCATCACCGACCCTTTTATGACGACGAAACGAAAGGCAGGCCCACACCACTGCCGGACTGGGTAGAAGGAGCCTGTGCGCGCCCCCACGGGCCGCTGCCGATAACAAGAGCCGTGCGGTACGGGTGGCAGGCGGATACGAGGAAGAGAAGTGAGGGTTAGAGAGATCTTGAGACGAATGGAGCTGCAGAGCGGATGATTGAAAGAAGAGAAAGACAGACGATGAGCCACCACCCTCCGCTGTGATGAAAAGGACAAGCACCGCCTCGCTACGTGTATATAGATATATACATACACCTGCCTATGCAGAGAGAACTGTGTATACGTGAGGCCGTGACTGGAGGAGGAAAGGGAGAGGAGAAGATGGGGGAGGAAGATGGGGGAGACGGGGGACGAGAAAGGTGGGCGACATGGCGCGGGACGAGGCCGAGGCTCGCAAGTTGGTGATCAGAGCTTGACGCGACCGGCCTCGAGGGCGTTGTAGTCGTCTTGGCGGAAGGGGACGTAGGAGTCGCCGTGGAGCCAATACATGTCGGTGGTGGCGGTGGTGGCGGTAGTGGTGGTGTCCGGGGTCGGACCGGAGGCGGCTCCGGAGTCCGGGGGTGGCGGGGCCGGGCAGGGGGTGGGTCCCGGGCGGACGCCGGCGTCGCGCAGGAGGTGCTTCTGCTGCTTGTTGGTGCCGGTGGTCTGGCCGTCGGCGCCGACCTCCGGGACGAGGCGCAGGAAGAGCGGGCGGGCGTAGCGCGGCAGGCGGGCACGGACGTGGTCGGCGAGGGAGCGGAGGACATCCGGGCCGGGGGGGCTCGGGTCGAAGCAGACGGCGGCGCAGCCGGCGCGGCCGTCGTGGTGGGGCAGGGCGACGCCGTAGACGTTGGCCTCGCGGACGGCCGGGTGCAGGCCGAGGGCCTGGCTGACCTCGACGGTCGAGACGTTCTCCGACTTCCAGCGGAAGGTGTCGCCGATGCGGTCGGAGAAAAAGACGCGGCCGTCGGCGTCCCAGCGGACGACGTCGCCGGTGCGGAACCAGACGTCGCCGGGGCGGAAGACGTCGCGCAGCAGCTTGGCGGCGGTGGCGGCGGGCTTGAAGAAGGTCGACGATGCATGGGCGCGATGCAGCCGCCGTGGCCGCGGTCGGGGCCAGGCTGCGGCCCAGAAGGGGGAAAAGAGCTGAGGGCGGTCCGGGGGGGGTGGCTGTAAGCGGACGGACGGCAGGTCGATGATGTAGGCAATCCGTCAATCAATCGATGCCAGGGGGACAGGGGCACGGCCTGCAGAGCATGCGAAAGAGTCAGCTCGGCGCGGGCTGAGGGCGGATACGAGCTGGACCGACGACCAGCGCACACACACACGGCTGCTGCTGCTTGCTGCTGCTGCTGCACACACATGGTACATACAGGACGGACAGGCGGACAGACAGGCGGCAGACGATACATACATGGTAGACGTACGTACAACAGACAGTACATACATACCTACATACATACATACCCAGGCGGTGGCCCGTCTGCCGAGCAGCCCCGAAATAGAAACCGGCCACGATCCCAGTCGTGAGAGTAGAGAGGGAGAGAGACGGACCCCCTGAACGGTGGCTCTCGCGCCTCTGCTTACCCGACCTTGCGTGCGTTGGCCGGCGCGCCCCTCCCTTGCCCGCCACGCGATGCCCCTCTTCGTCTAGGAAGAGAGAGTGAGTGAGAGAGAGAGAGAGAGAGAGGGCAGAAAAAGAAAGGAAAAAAAAAAAAGGATGAGGCAGGTTGATTTGGCCGTGTCGCCGCCCTTGGGTCCGTCTGTCTGTCGGGCGGGCCGCGGCTGAATCAGCCTCATCTTGGGCGGTGGCCCGGCCCCTTTTCTGCCACCTCTTGTTTTAGAGGGGCGGTCCCGTGACGGGGCTGGCCTTTGGCGGCTTGCTTGCTTGCTTGCTTGAAGTTGCGCCCTTGGTGGCGCTGCGTCGGAGCGGACGGACAGACAGACATGCATTCGAGACTCTGCTAAGAGAGAGAGAGAGAGAGTCAAGCATACACATGAGGAGAGAAGAGAGGGAGAGAGTCAAGCATACACATGGAGAGAGAGAGAGAGAGAGAGATGGAGGGACTCACACACACATAGATATGTTAGTGGTACGCGGAAAGAGAGACTTTTCTGAAATACATACATACATACACACTCACACACTCACTCACACTCACACACTCACTCACTCACACACACAACATACATACATTTCGTATGCAGAATGAGAGACCTCACTGAGATACACACATACATACATACATACTCGTAGTGCGAAGAAAGAGAGACCTCCCGGAGATAACACACACTCACACTCGCACTCACACTCACACTCGCACTCACAACACACATATACACACATACTAGTCGTAGTAGTACGAAGAAAGAGAGACCTCGCGGAGATAACACACACTCACACTCACACTCACACTCACAACATACATACATACATACATACATGCATACTAGTAGTACGAAGAAAGAGAAACCTCGCCGAGATACACACACTCACTCACACACAACATCCATCCATACATAGTACCAAGAAAGAGAGACCTCCCGGAGATAACACAACACACACACACAAAGAGAGACGGCACTCCGCTACACAGACACAAACATACATACATACACGGTACGCCTGCATCGAGAGACGTCCCTCACACACACACACACACACACACCCACCCCGATACGATGGCATCAAAGCCAGAGACAAACACGGCTCTACGTCAGAGCCCGGCCCTGTCTCGCGTGTCCGGCGCCCAGCAAAGCGGCGACGAGACAGGCGCCGCCTCCGAGAAGGCGCCCGCCCCGTCGCCGACCGAAGCCGACGTTACACGGCAGCCGAGACAGCGCGCCCGACCGTCGTCGTCGTTGG
>NJEV01000776.1:0-12613 GCA_002591385.1 Cordyceps sp. RAO-2017
CCGCCTCCGCCCGCCTCCGCCGCACATTCCACTATCCCGACTCCGACTCGGACCCGGAGACCATCGACGAGCAAGGTTCGGCGTCTCCCAACGCTCAAACAGCGGAGGACTGCAGAGAGCAAAAAGGCTGACCGACCTCGTGTCGTCCCCAGAGCAAGAGGTCGTCATCGCCCGCCTCGCCGGCGAGAACGCGGCTCGCAACGAGTCGTACCGCCGCCTCCTCCTCGCCCTTCCGGCTGTGGCTGCCGCCGCCCACGTGCCGCTGCTGCTGCGCGCCCGCACCGCGCCGATGGCCGTCGTCGGCCTCTCCTCCCTCGCCGCCACCGCCTTCCTCCTCCGCCGCCTGCCGCCGCACCGCACCGGCATCGCGCGCCTCGACGCATGGGCCGCCCGGTCCCGGAGACCCGCTGCTGCTGCCGCTGCTGCCGTCCCGTCGTTGGCGCTGACGTCGTCGTCGTCGCCGCTCGAGTCCTACCTACCCTACCTCAACTTGGCCCTCGCCGCCGTCCTGGTCCTCATGGGCTGGGCCGCGGGACGAGCCGCCGGCGACGGCAGTTTCCGCTGGCTTGGTATCGGCACCCTGCCCGCCCTCGTCTACGGCGCCGTCCTCGCGGCCAAAGTCGTCATGGCTGGCGTCGACCCGGAGCAGGAGCTCTCGGGCTTGAGGTACGGATACAGGGGAGCTTGAGCCTCGGCCCACCAGACTGCGGCGAGCTCTGTCAGACCCTCGCCGGATCCTGGAACGGGCGGGAGGGGGTATGGCTCCTCTGCCAACTCGACTGCTCTGTTTCGACCCCCGTCACGCTAGCTCTGCAACTCCAGTCCCTCTGCCCCGGTTCGCCATCCGACGGTCCCTATTTGTCTGTCTACATGTCTATCGAATCGCTAAAACGCAAGATGCCGTGATCCTTGAGTACACCGTCAACGCCCTCTGGCAGTAGGGGGCCCGTGTTCGCGGCCGGGCTCGCGTCCGGCACCTCCGTCGACTTGTCGACGACGAGGGCCAGCCCGTGCGACTTGATGGCGTCGACGAGCGCGGGCACCATGTCCTGTGTTCTTCGGTCAGCCGACGTGGGCGCGCGGAGGCTCATATCGGATGGGGGAGGGCAAACTTACCAGTAGTTGGGAGTGGCACATCAATCCCATCAGGTTGTTGCTCTGCGCCACACGCACCGCCTCCTTGACCGACATGCTCCTTCTCGGGCCGCCGCTGCCGCCGCTACTGCCGCCGTGGGACTGCGGCTCCCTGCCCAGGTCGTTGCACAGGAAGACGGGGAAGTTGGGCTGCTTCCAGTTTAGGGCCGTACACAGGCGGGGGTTGTAGCTGCTGAAGACCATGGAGCGGGCCACGTCGGGCGACTGGTACTGCGCCCTCTGCGCCCGGGCGTGGTCGAAGACGGCCGAGAGGATCGAGTCGACGAAGACGTTGACGTCGAGGGCCGGCCCCAGCGCCAGCGCCCTCTCCTCCTCCGGCGACGGGTACAGGATCTGCAGGTTGACGTGCACGCCGAGCGGCAGGATGGACAGGGCGTCGGCGAGCGTGATGCCGGCCGTGGCCAGGACGCGGAAGATGCGGCCGACGTCGTTGGCCGTCATGGACGGCACGGCCGCGAGCTCGGCCCGGCTCGGGCCCGGCGCCGTCACCGACAGGAACTGCTCCAGCGTCAGGCGGCACACGGGTATGTCGAGGCCGCCGCAAGCCGCCGTCCAGCGCGGCCAGACGACGGGCGCGCCGTCGCTCGTGTACTGCACGAACAGGCGCACGTAGTCGCCGCTGAGGCTCGAGCCGGTCACGACGGCGCTCGTCGGCTTGTTCAGCTGGCTCGTCGCCTTCCAGTACGTCTCGAAGTCGGTGATCTCGAGCGGCTGGCCCTGGAAGGGCCGGATGACCTGCGTCGTGAAGCTGATCTGGCCGATGGCCCGCAGCCGCGGGTCGAAGAGCGGCAGGCAGCAGCAGCCCGTGCTGCCCTGCGGCGGCTTGAAGACGCTCGGCAGCACCACCGTCTTGGCGATGACCTTGGCGCCGTAGGTGGGGAAGACGTCGAAGTCGAGCGAGAAGGTGTCGACGTTGTCGACCTGGAACGAGACGATCCGCGTGTCCTCCTGGAAGGGCAGGATGATGTTCTTGGGGATCAGGTCCGACAGCTTGGACGAGATGGTGAGGCGGGCGGCGGGATACTTGCCGTCCTGGAAGAAGATGAGCGGCTGCTCCTTGGCCTCCTCGAAGTTGATCTGCACCACCGTCTTGGTGTCGAGGAAGTTGTGGCCGTAGCGGCGGAGCGGGATGATGGGCGGCGGCAGCTCCAGCACGGGGATCGCGTCCGGGTCCAGCGACATGGGGCCGGGGGCCGTGCTGCCGTCCATGGGCCCGAGCGACGAGGCCGGCGCGACCGCCAGCCCGGCCTTGAGCCGGCTGTTGAAGGGCGTCAGGAGCTTCATGCACTCCAGGTGGCCCTCCCAGGCCGCGTAGTACATGGCCGGCAGGCCCTTCTCGTCCACGATGTTGGCGTCGGCGCCGACCCGCAGCAGCGCCTGGAGGCAGTCGACGTTGCCCTCGCTCGCCGCGTGCACCAGCGGCGTCCAGCCGTACAGCCTGTCGACCAGGTCCAGGTCGGCGCCGTACTGCTTCAGCAGCAGCAGGAGGTGCGACGTCTTGCCGGCCCGTGCCACCAGGTGCTGGGGGTACAGGCCCTCGGCGTCCGGCAGCATCTTGGCCCCGTGCTTCAGCAGCAGCTCCACCACCGGCTCGGCCCCGTGCTCGCAGGCCAGGTTGAGCGGCGCGTGGTCCGAGTCGGAGACGGGGTCGATGCGCGCCGACTTGGCCAGCAGGCGGCGGACGCAGTCCAGGTGTCCGTGCCTGATGGCGTGGATCAGCGGCGTGAAGTTGTCGTGGTCGATGAGGTCAATCGTCTGGGGGTTGGCTGGCGCCGAACCAAAGACACCCGTCAGCCACCACGGTCTTTGGCGGGGCGCGTCGACGCAACTCACCGTCCAGCAGCACCTCGAGCATCTCCAGCCGGCCGTGCAGGCTGGCGTAGTGGAGCGGCACGCGGCCGTAGACGTCGATGCGGTCCACGGCGACGCCCGCGCCCAGGCCCCAGTCCAGGACGTGCTGCTTGCCGTAGATGGCCGCCTGGTGCAGGCAGTTGCGCTCGTTGATGTCGTCGTACGAGTGGAGGTCGACGAGGCCGGTTTCGAGCAGGACCTTGAGAGACTCTTGGGGCGCGTCGTGGATGGCCGTCAGAAAGGTGCGGGTGACGCGGTCCATCAGCGAGTTGTCGCCGTCGCCCGCCTCCTCGGCCGGCTGCATCTTGGCCAGGAGGTCGCGCAGCGACTCGAGGTTCCCGGTGACGACCGTGTCCAGCAGCAGGGTGTCGGCGTCGCCCTCGTCCGTGCCGACAAAGTGCTGGCTCGTCACGGCGTGGCCGGACGACTGGAAGTTGACCTGGATCCCGTCCGACCAGGCACCGAGCTCCTGCAGGCTCGTCGTGGCCTGGTCGGAGAGCTCGCTTATGACGGTGGCATTGAAGAAGGGCTGGACCTCGACGGCCCGGGACAGGTAGAGCTCCTTGGTCCTCGACTTGGACGTCTTGTCCCATTTCTTGAGAATCTTGGAAAAGGCCGTCCCGTTGATCTCGACAAACTGCTGCAGCTTGTTGAGGTCCGTGGCGAATTGTTGGAAGCCCTCTTCGAGCGTGGTGAACTTGCTCGAGCGCCTCGAGATGCCCTGCCGGGTTTGCAGCACCTTTTTCTTGTCGAGAAGCGTCTTGAGTCGTATCTTGAGCTGTGCCGCCGCGACTGAGCTCGCGAATTCCAGGCGGAGGATTTGAGCTGGAGGGAGGTGGCACGAACCTCGGCTTCTTTTTGCAGATAAAAGGCATTGACCTTGTCCAGCTCTCGCTCCTGTGCCCATGTCAACTCAGGGGACCTTGTCCGCGCAGTATCACTTTACTCACGAGTTGGAAGAAGAAGGTGGCCTTGTTGGCCTGGAGGGCCGCCTGGGCGTCGACAGGCGTGATGGAACGGTGCGCATCATTCTGCGCTGCCAGAGTCGGTGTCGCGGAGAGCTTCTTGATGAGCTACATGGCAAATAACGCTTGTTAGTGTTGCACTTCGAAAACACACTCAGATGTCAACGGCTGGCAGTATCTTCCAAAGATGGAGGCACAGAGCGCGAGTTTGCCCTCCCGTCCACGCTCATCTCCGCCTCTTTGGCTCCTCCAGACACCACGAGGATACTGCTCTGGAAGCGCGAAGCGAGCTAGGAAAGCACAAACAAATTACCTTCTTCAGGGCCTTGTAGTTGACGAAGCTGGCGCAGTATTCCGGAATCTCCAGCTGGCGCTTCTGGATCTGTTTGCCGAATTTCCTGTTCGGAGCGTGACACGTCGTTAGTTTAGGCAGTGACGAGGCCGGGCGAGCTGTGGTTGCAGTGCGCCGCGAAAAGGGGGGGGTGAGGGGGAACGCTTACATGTTGAGGCTCGTGGCCCCGAATGGGCGCCGGTCTGAGGCCTCGGAAATGCTCGCAGAGGGATGAGACAGACAAGGGAGGGATGTAGGGGGTTCACGGGGCGAGTGCCGACTTGAAGAGAATAGAAGAGCGAGGTACAATGAAAAGGCCGGTGGGATGAGAGTGACACGGAATGGATTCCAGCTATCAGCTCAGACCATGGACACGGAGATTCGCCGGGGCTGGATTCGAGAAATCGACTGGTCCCGAGGACGGTCAGTACTCGTCAGCAGGTAGCCTTGCCTCGTCGTGGCGGGAGGGCAGTGATTTGTCGTACATACATGCAGTACAGGCAGCCCCGAGCGAGAGCTGCAGCCTCGCTAGGTCGTAGTCGCTTGGCCCGACAACGACAGCCGAGCAGGCAGCCACGGCAACTTGTGGTGTGGATGTACGCTCAAGGCCAGGTCGACGCGGTTGCCAGTCTTTTGCGCGCAGAGTGTTGGCCGTCCGTCCTAGCACTCGGCACTGGGCTCGAGCTGGAGGGCAATGGGGGGGTAAGAGGGGAGATCAGCGGCTGTCGCGTGTGCTGCGATTGGGCCTCGCGTGTGCAAGAGTTGTGAGGGAAGACGAGCGAGGGCTTGTGTAAGACGGTTGGTTGGTTGGTTGGTCGGCCTGCGGGCAACTCGAAGATGGGACGACGGGGAGATATTCAACAAGCCCGTGTGCGGTCCGGCTATGAGCTTGGTGCCGCCTCCTCACTCTTTTTTTTTTCTCCCCCTTTTCTCCTCCGCCTCCTCCACCGACGACGTCGATAATGGCAACAACAGCGGAGGTTTCAAGTCCCGGCGGGGCGAGTGACTTTGCCAACGGGCGGCTGCTGATGCATCGTGGCCTCTCTCTGCCCGTTGTGCTGCCGTCGCTTGCGGGCGGTCCGTAGGTGCGTAGTCGCCCGCGCGGCTCGCTTCTCTCGTCTCAGAGTCTGCCAGTCTCCTGAGTCCGTGGGCGAGGAGGTACAGCACGCCCTCTGATGCTGTGTCCGATACCCGTTCGCCCGCCGGGCCAGGCCAAGGAATGCTAGCAAAGGCGGCCGCTGGCTGTGCCCACCGATCCCCACCCGCGACAGGCCGGAGAACCTTGTAGATGCCGTGGCTTAGCCGTCAATCGATGGTCGTGGCGCGGCCGCACGGTCAGGCTGTTAAGGCGGGATCCGGGGCTACTTCGCCGACGTGCCGTCCCTTGCTCGCCCGCGGCAGGGAATCTGCATCGACTGGCTCCTGCTCGTGTCCAATGGTCGTCCGCGATCCGGCCTCGTGCGTGAGGGATTGGCGATGTCTGTCAACGGCGTCCCGACGAAATTTGAATAGACTTGCTGAGGTGGCCCGATGGTGCGGCCGTCGCTCATTTGTGAGCCTGCCCACGTGCTCGAGCAGGTATGCTTTGCTAAGGCACCTTGCTTGGATACCTGCTTGGCAGTCGACAGGTTCCGGGGGAGGTAGCGCCTTCCTCCGAAGCCATCATCATGACGTCGCGCCACAATTTCCCCCCCTTTTTTCGCATGTGACTGCAGGCGGACAGGGCATTGGAGGCGCATTAGCTGGCGATGCGAGCTGCGCCATCTCCCTGACGCCTCTACAGAATCGTAGACAAGCGGCGCATTCACGACTCACGCCCTGTGTTCGAGGCCGCCGATTGACGACTGAGCATGGCCTCTCTGGACAAGCGAGCCCGAGTATCGTCCGATTTATGAATAATATGCCATATCGCAACCGCAGAAACCGGCCCCATCAAGAGCATGAACCGCCGAACCGGTAAGACGACGAACGCTACCCTACATCGCGATTGCCCCGTGTCCAAAAACAAATGAGTCGCGCCGCCTGGGCCTCCTCCCGAACATTCTTCTCGGTGGCGGCCTGGACGGGCAGAAGCACAGCCAACGGAACAGTCTCTCGCGCCCTTAGCTCTTCTTGTCGGCCGCTTCTCCTCCTTTCGGCTGGTCTACGAGGTTCTCTGCCATGGCCTCTGCTGCCGCCTTCTTCAACCGCTCGTCGTCGTCCGTCTTGGCGTCCTTGGGCTTGTCCTTGGCGTCTTTCTCGTCTTCGCTGTCTCCCAGGCTGAACGGGTCGTTGTCCACGATCGGGTTCGGCTCTACCTTGGACAGCGGCTGCCACTTGCTCGCCTTGGCGGCGGCGGCGGCGGCGGCGGCGGGGCCCCCGTCCCTGGGAGGCAGCTTGGGGGATGCGTCGTACATGTTGATCTCCTCGGCCTCGTCCTTGAAGCCCACCCGGCGCCCGTCGCCGGGTCTCGGCGAAGAGGACGGGGGCGGGGGCCTGTGCAAGCCCTGGTTGTTGGCTGGAGCTGTCGGCTCGTCAGCGACTCGCGGCCTTGGCCGGGTAAGCTGCCGGATGGACGACTCACTCCCGTCCGAAGAAAACTTCATGCCGGCGAAGTCGTCGCTGAGGACCTGCGGGTCCGCGTCGTATCGTTCGTAGTCGCCGGAGCGGCGACTGGCCTCGCCCCGCCGCCGCGAGGGCTGTCCTTGTTGCGGCTGCGTGGGCTCCTCGGACTCGTCAAAGTTGTCCTCGATCCGCTTCCGCAACGTTGTGATCCACCCGTTGACTTTGGTCTGCGTCTCGAGGAAGCCCTTGCGCAGGTTCTCGCGGATGACGGGAAGGTCGTCGTCGATGAAGCTGTGCTCGCGGTCCTCTTCGTCCCACCCGGGCGGATCGCGCGCGCCGCGGGGCCGGTTGGATGTCCGGGCCTCGTAGGCGCCGACGTTGTCGTAGTGTTCGGCGAGCTGCCGCGCGTACAGCTCGTCCGCCTCGACCTGCGTCATGGCGGCCCGTCCCTGCGGTCGCGGCGGCTGCGGTGGTGGCACCTGGTCTGGCTCGTTCGTCACCGCGTCCGGATCCGTCATTTCTGCGGCGGCGTCAGCACCATCGGCCGCCGCGGGGATGCCGCGTCCGTACCCAACAGCGCGTTAAAGGCCGGCTCTACCTGCCCGCCACTGGCCCGGAGGACTGCCCTGATGACGGGATCCTCGACGGTCGGGAACGCTTCTTTGAGGATCAAGACATTTTTCTCCGCCTCGCTCATCGGGCGCGGCGGTTTGGACGGGGGGACTGGGGTGGAGGAGGCTGCGGGGGGCGGTGCCGCTGCCGACGTCGTTACCGCCGTTCCGTCCTCGCCGATGACACCCGACTCCTGACCGTCGTCGTCGTCCATCTCGAGCGGCCGAGCAGTAGTGGGCGATTCGGCTCCTAGGTCTGCCGTCGTCGGCTTGTGCTGGGCGGCCTCGGCGCTGTCAGTCGGACATGCAGGGGGGTGGCAAGGCAGGGAGATGCATAAAGGAGAAGCTTCCACGAACCGCTTCCGCTGCAGCTGACATGATCTAGAGGGAGCCAACGGAACGTGGGGCCGGAGCTGCGAGCCGATGTGTTGACTTGCCCTTTGTTTTTCTTTTTCTCGGGTTCAGAGACAGCTGCGCATCAGGCTGCGGATTCCCCCAAGGTGAGGATGATGTCGAAGAAGTGTTGCGCGGCATCGCGGGGAGGTATGGCGGATTACGTAGGACGGCACGGTAGGCCCGGGATAATCGCCCGAAGTCTCTTTTCTGTAGAAACGCTGCTAAAAGATACTTGGATTCCAGCCGTCAGGCATAACTTTTACCCGCTCAGGGGGACTGCCTTTCCCTGCCTTTTTATGCCATTTTCTCTTATGCGTACCTCTCTCTCGTACGCGCCTCTCTTATGCCTCGTCCTCTCTCGAGCGTGACTCTCGTGCCTGCCTTTCACGTGCTTTTCTCGGCCTGCCCCTCTTTGGAGACAGTCCGCGAGAAGTACCTAAAAAAAAGAGGAAAGCCACGCCGGAAACAGGCACGCATAAGAGGCACGCCAAAGTCACGCATGGGAGGCATACAATAACCCGTAGGCTAAAGAGTTGGCGTGGGCTACGTAGGATAGCGAGGCACAAGTATCTTTTCTATTGAAATGCTGCGTGCCCAGGTACCTAGTCAAAGATTCCTAGTATCGCAAAGTCTAACGTCTGCCATCTTTGCCCACCTCTACATGTACCTACCTCTTCTATTCAATTTCCATCTCTCTTATATA
The DNA here is from genome assembly GCA_002591385.1 of Cordyceps sp. RAO-2017. NCBI lineage: Eukaryota > Fungi > Ascomycota > Sordariomycetes > Hypocreales > Cordycipitaceae > Cordyceps > Cordyceps sp. RAO-2017. The sequence continues at coordinate 8,557 of NJEV01000776.1, forward strand.
TATGCCTTTCTTAGATACATCTCTTCTCTTTCATACTTGCCTTTCCTGCATACCTCTTTCTCGTAGCCTGCTGCGTTTGCCTTTCTCCGCAATAGTCATGAGCCCGCTTCGCCATCATTCATTGCGTGCACGGCACGCAAGCCCCCCTCTCGATTCACATTTACGGCCTCTTCTTCACGGCTTGAGGACACCCGCACTCCTAACCACCAGATTGAATTTTTCCACCAGACACACTGGCCTCGAGCACCGTCTACAGAGACCTCTAGTCGAGGACCAGAGCCCTCAGCCTTGGGAGGTATGTCACAGGGAGCTCAACGCCGCCCTGATAGAGCGTGCATCTGTTGCTACCGTCTGCGTCACAACGAGCCTTAAGCCATATATAAGCCACCCTGACAGAGCAGAGGCTCAGAGCATTCTCTTTTTGCCTCTGTGGGCATAAAACTTACCCTCACCACTATAGATACCAGCCCCTCTGGTAAAAGTCAACTTCTCCCATGACTCCTCGAGACTTTGAGTTCAGGCCCATGAACATGTACTGGGTTGATTCTTCGTCCTCCTATCCGTCGCCAACACACTAAACCATCTTCCATCTCGGATTCCTCGCTCTCGACAACACCCACTAAGCTCGTCACTATGGCTCAAGCTGGATTCAACGGTACTGTTGACGAGATCTGTCAGAAGCTGAGGCGCTTGACGATCCTGCCGCATCAAAGCCTGATGAGCACCAACGGCGGGCCGTTTGCCTGGGCTGCACCCCGGGATCCCGAGACCCAGGAGTGCGTTAGCTGCCGCGACCGATTCGCAACCGCGTACATGGCCAAGGCCCCATGCTCGCACTATTACTGCGACGAGTGCATCAATCATCTTTTCAGGGCCGCTGTCGATGACGAATCCTACTTCCCGCCGAAATGCTGCCGTACACCCATCCCCCTCAAAGACCAGCTTCGATTCCTCTCGCTCGCCCTCATAGGCATCTTCAGGGCCAAGGAGGTCGAGTTTGCCACCAAAGACCGTACCTACTGCCGCCGCCTGGGCTGCTCCACCTTTGTGCCCCCGGATCACATCACGGACGGCGTCGCGCGCCGCTACATGTGCAAAACGACAACCTGCACCACCTGCAAAGGCGAACCACACAACACGAAAAACTGTCCCAAGGACGGCAATCTAAACAGGCTTCTCCAGCTTGCAGAGGAGAGCGGCTGGAAGCAGTGCGAGTCCTGCAACCGCATGATTGAGCGTAAATCCGGCTGCAACCATATAAGTATGATGCTATGCCTTGCCCTTTCATCTTCCGTCCAACACTGCTAATCAGCTTACTAGCCTGCAAATGCAAAGCCCAGTTCTGCTACACCTGCGGCAAGAAGTGGGGGACTTGCCGCTGCAAGTTATGGGACGAGAATCTTTTCCAGGATCGCCTGGCCGGCAGGGAGCACCGCAAGGCCGAAATCAGAGCGCGGGCACGGGACCGGCTGATTCGCATAGCCTCAGATGACTTCCAGTGGAACCGCGATTGTTCGGGCCACACTTGGAACCCCCTCACTGGTCCTTACTCTTGCGACGGGTGCGGCCAGGTGGCGGCTCCCCGGCTTTACGGTTGCGGTTCGTGCCACGTTACAGTGTGTCGACTTTGCAGAATCGATCTCTTATAAAATAACGGTATCAAGATACACCGGTCAGGCCGAGTTCAAGAAGTTCACGACCCACAGCCAAGGCGAGGACGATATTAAAGGAATGTTGTTCAGATCTTAACGGAAGACTAAACAGTGAAGCTTGCAAGAGGAGGGAATCAACCAGACCGATAGTCGGGCGGGGTTAAGGCGAGACGCTGGCGATGACCTGACGTTACCCTTTGGTCATCAATACTGCATTGTAGACGGATTATCAAGAAGCATCGTGGGGCCTTCGTGACATCTCATCTGAACTGCGTATACTACCGATCCATCGTAGAAACAAAAAGCCTTAGAAGTCACAGCAACGAAGATTCTATACCGAGGACGGACAGTCTTTAACTACCAGACCCGGGCGAAGCCTACTTCACAAGATGGAGCTGGTATTCTCGACATTCAAGTTTCTACTTGACGTAAGGAGAATTCGGCAAGGCATCTGCCACTTTCCCCCCTGATAGACCCTGTAAAGCCTAGCCTTGATATAGCGGCGCCAAGAACATACCTACCAGTCAATCAACCTCGACTCAGTTGGAAGTTGGAGATTGAGAGAGAAGGGCGGGTCGGGACTATTTTCCCCATGCTGCCTTTCCCCACTAGGTTGCTGCGCCACATGCACCAGCCTCGACAAGCCACCGCCGGCAGTACTTTTTACCAGCCAGGAACTTCAAGCACTCAACGGCTTCTGTTTGGATAGACGCCCATATTTTGTACGCATATGCAGCCAACTACTCCTCTAGATCGTGCTTCAGATTGATCACGGTGCCGTGTAAGAAAGCCAGGTCAGCCCGAAACCGACGGCCTTGCGGCTCCCAGTTTACCTCTTCTCGGTCAGATCACGAGAAGCTCCCCCTGTCTCACCCTCTCACCCAGACGACGGAAGCTCAATCTGCTGCACTTTTTTGGGGTTGCTGGAGAAAGGCGAGGTGGATTTCGACAGCATCGCCGCCCCTTGGAGCTCTGTCGACGACTGCGTTCTGCTCTTCTGTAGCCTGCCGATGACTTCTGCCTCAACGGTCGGGTCTCTGGGCCGCTCAGCATGGCCGAGTTTGACCTTGACTCGTCCTTCATCCCGGCCCTGCACAAGCCGGCGGCCCTGCTGCCCATAGCGAAGCACCGCGAGAGTCTCCTGTACGTGATCGAGACGCATGCCGTCACCATCGTCGTCGGCCAGACGGGCTCGGGCAAGACGACGCAAATACCGCAGTTCCTCGAGCAAGCGGGCTGGTGCTCGGACGGCAAGGTGATTGGCATCACCCAGGTGAGCGGCTGCTGTCTCTCCTTGGCCACAGGGGTTGCAGGTTCCTGACGAGGCAGCAAACAGCCGCGGCGCGTTGCGGCCACGACGGTGGCCCTTCGCGTGGCCGACGAGGTCGGCTGCGAGGTCGGCAAGGAGGTCGGCTACTCGATCAGGTTCGAGGACGTGACGTCGTCGGCGACGCGTATCAAGTTCCTCACCGACGGCCTCCTCATCCGCGAGGCCCTCGTCGACCCCTTGTTGAGCCGATACTCGGTCATCATGGTCGACGAGGCGCACGAGCGCTCCATCAGCACGGACATCCTGCTCGGCCTGCTGAAGAAGATACGCAGGCGGCGGCCCGAGCTCCGCATCATCATCAGCAGCGCCACGCTCCAGGCCGAAGACTTCCTCGCCTTCTTCTCGCGCACGGGCGAGGACAAGGCACCCGAGAAGGCACCCGCCGAGGGGGGCGAGAAGCCGGTCGAAATAGGCACCATCGTCAGCCTCGAGGGGAGGACGTACCCGATCGACACGCTGTATCTGGAATCGCCCGCGGAGGACTACGTCGAGAAGGCCATAGAGACGGTGCTCGAAATCCACACGCAAGAGGACGACGGCGACGTCTTGGTCTTCCTGACGGGGCGGGAGGAGATCGACTACGCCGTGCAAGCCGTGTCGGAGAGGGCGGCGCAGGGCGGCGGCCGGTACGCGGGCCTCGAGCCGCTGCCGCTGTACGCGGGCCTGTCGACGGAGCAGCAGATGTACGTCTTCGACAAGGCGGCCGAGGGGAGGCGCAAGGTGGTCTTCTCGACCAACATCGCGGAAGCGTCCGTCACCATCGACGGCATCGCCTACGTGGTCGACTGCGGCTTCGTCAAGCTGCGGGCATACGACGCCGAGACGGGGATCGAGTCGCTCACGGCGGCGCCGGTGTCCAAGGCGGCGGCGTCGCAGCGGGCCGGGCGGGCCGGGCGGACCAAGGCCGGCAAGTGCTTCCGGCTGTACACGGAGGCGGCGCACGAGGCGCTGGCGGCGGCCAACGTGCCGGAGCTGCGGCGGTCGAACCTGGCGTCGGCGGTGCTGCAGCTCAAGGCGCTGGGCATCGACAACGTGGTCCGGTTCGAGTTCCTGTCGCCGCCGCCGGCCGAGCTGC
>NJEV01000777.1:792-12602 GCA_002591385.1 Cordyceps sp. RAO-2017
CTGCGTCTGCGTCTGCGTCTGTACGCGGGCCGCTTGCAGGCTCCGTTTAAAAAAAAAAATAAAGGCTCAAGATGGGAGCCGATCGTATCTTCGTCCCGCTCGCTCACCTATCGTCAACTCTTTTTCTTTTTTTTTTTCCTTCTCTCTCCTCCTCCCCCCCCTTCGTTTTGGGCTCTCTCTGCGTCTCAGGGCGAAGCCGAGATTCCGCCTCGCGCCGCCGCCCAACGCCGACAGCCTCCGGCACGAGCCTCGCTTTGGAGCGGCGCGGCTCGGGTCCGCTCGGCCGAGCGTCGCGAAAGACGGGAGACAGAGAGACAGAGACAGCGGGCGCGTTTCGTCGAGCCGATGGCGGGAAACAAAGGGCAGGGGGGTCGGACGAGTGGCCAGGAGAAGAAAGGTGTCGCAGCTCGAGTGGGAAAAAGAAAAGGGAAAAAAAAATTCGCGGCGTGCGGCGGAGCTGGGCGTGACTTACTGGCATCCAATTATGACTACTTACCCTATACCACCCCTCTCACCCCACGCGTTTCACCATTGGGCGAGGCTAACCAGGCCCCTGCACGGCTGGACCGGAGACGTTGAGGATAGCTTCGAAAAGGATGTGTCTATAGGCCATGACCTATGAGAGACTGTGACAAAGAGAGAGCGGGGCTTGAGGAGAGCCCAGAGCATAGGACCCTTGCTCGGCTGGTGAATACGGCATATACTTACTCGCAGGGCTCGCTCGTCCCGTCCCATGCTATTTTCGGCCTGCCCTCTCTTCGCAGCCGGGGTCTTCGTGGCACGCCGTCTCGAGCCCGGACTGCGGTATCCCTGCCTCTTCGGCTCCGACAGCCGAGCTCGCTGTCCGTCTCTACTCGTATACTTCAGTACATTTGCTCGCTCTGATGATACATGCCTGCATGCGTACATCCACGGATACTACTGCAACAACCACCACCACCGCAACAACTACCATCACCACAACGACTACCACCACAACTACTGCTACACCAAAGCTACGACAACCACCACCACCACCACCACCACCACCACCCAACTACTGCCGCTACTGCTGCTGCAACTGCGACTACTTAACTAGAGCCTAGTTGGCCCAGCCCCGGCTCATCTGCACCGCCTTCTCCCACCGCTCGAACCGCCGCGCCGCCGCCTCCGTCCCGATCTTGGGCCGGAACACCGTCCGCCCCTCCACGTTGACGTCCGCCAGCTCGTCAAAGGACCCCCACACCCCGGCCGCCAGCCCGGCCGCAATCGCCGCCCCCAGCGCCGTCGTCTCCCGCATCGCCGGCCGGTTGACCGGGATGCCAATAATGTCCGCCTGCGTCTGCCGCAACCGTCAGCCGGGCAACGCCACCACCCGAGGCTCCCTCGTGCACGCCAACTCACCTGCATGACGAGGTCGGCGTTGCACATGCCGCCGTCCACCGCCAGCTCCGTCAGCGCCTGCCCGCTGTCCTTCTCCATCGAGTCCAGGATCGCCTTGGTCTGGAAGCACGTCGCCTCCAGCGTCGCCCGCGCAATGTGCCCGCGCTGCGTGTAGGCCGTGATGCCGAAGATGGTGCCGCGCGCGTCGTCGATCCAGTACGGCGCGAACAGCCCGCTAAAGGCCGTCACGAACGTGCACCCGCCGTTGTCCTCGACCGTCTCCGCCAGCGCGCTCAGCTTCGCGCTCGACTCGATGAAGCCAAAGTTGTCGACGAGGAACTTGACGCTCGACCCGGCCACCGCGATGCTTCCCTCGAGCGCGTACATGCGCTTGCCCTCGCCGAAGTCAAAGGCGACCGTCGTCAGCAGCCCGTGCGACGACACCACCGGCTCCGCGCCCACGTTGTACAGCAGGAAGCAGCCGGTGCCGTACGTGTTCTTGGCCAGCCCCGGCGTGAAGCCCTTCTGGCCCACCAGCGCCGCCGACTGGTCCCCCAGGCAGCCCGTGATCCGCGTCCCGCGCAGCGCCGTCTCCGCCAGCGACCCGTACTGCTCCGCGTCCGCCGACCGCACGATCTTGGGCAGCAGCACCTTGTCGCGGTCCAGTCGGAACCAGTCCAGCAGCTCGTCGTCGTAGTCGAGCGTGCGCAGGTTCATGAACATGGTCCGCGACGCGTTGGACGGGTCCGACACGTACACGTTGCGCGCCGGCCCGCCGTTGAGCTTGTAGGCCAGCCAGGTGTCGACGGTGCCAAAGGCCAGCTCGCCGCGCTCGTACGCCTCCTTGACGGCCGGCACCTGCTCCAGCAGCCAGAGCAGCTTGCTGACCGACGGGTACGTCGACAGCGGCAGTCCGCAGCGCTGCGTCAGCTCGCCCGCCCCGATCCGCGTCTTGAGCCGCCGCACCAGGTCCTGCGACCGCGTGTCGGTCCAGACGATGGCGTTGTGCAGCGCCTTGCCCGTCGTCCTGTCCCACACCACCGTCGTCTCGCGCTGGTTGGTGATGCCGACGGCCACGATCTGCGCCCGCGAGTGGCCCTGCGTCTCGAACTTGGCCACGGCTCCGTCGATGCACGCGTGCACCGACGAGATGAGCTCCTCGGGGTCGTGCTCATGCCAGCTGTCGTCGCGTTGCGCATTAGCGACCCGCAGTCCCGCTGTCCCCCGCTGTCCTCGTCGCCGCCGCCTTCTCTCTCTCACTTTCTCTCCCCCTCTCTCTATGCTCAGACGAGACAAACGCGAGGCAAAACCATTCTACTCCTCCTCCTCCTCCTCCTCCTCCTGATTCCCCCCCTCCTCCATTTCCCCCCTTGCCCGCATGCCCTCCCGACCCGCCCCATATTTTTCACAGCACTTACCCGGGATTGGGATATATCTGCTTGAACTCGAGCTGGTGCAGGGCGACGACCTCGCCGCTGCGGTTGAAGATGAGGAAGCGCGTGCTCGTGGTGCCCTGGTCGATGGCGCCGACGAAGGCGTTTTTCGAGGACGGCGACATGGCGGCAGACTGGATCAGCGGCACCGGCGCAGAGGCAAAATGGGCGTCCAGACACGACGAGCAGGCCGCAGCACGGGGGAGGCGCGGAGAGGGAGAAATTGAGGAGGGCGGGGAATGCGATGGTGACAGTATGGGGATGGCTCACCAGGCTGTGGGGGAGGAATCAGAAGAAGCAAATGAGGAAACGGATCCCGGGCGGCGTGGGTCATAGAGCGGCTGTTATCGGGCCACGTCTCTCTCGACAGGGCGGCTGTCGGGCGAACAAGGGGAGGAAGCGGCAGAAAATGCCTATGTGTGTGTACATGGGCTGCGAAGACGGCCCTCGAAGCCCTTTGCAAGCCTCCAAGACGAGCCAAGAGAAATCCTTCTTCCAGGGTCCGGAAAAGACGCCATGTGACGGTGCGGTTTAAGCTCCCCGCTAGCAGCAGTAAGCTCGCCCGTCTCTGCTGGGCCGCCGGAGGCGCGAGAAGGAGGAGAAGGGAGAGAGGATGAGGGGGAGAGGGAGGGGGAGGAGGGGCGCTGTGCGATGGGGTGACATACATACAAAGCATACAACAAGAAGATACTGCATGTCTGGAGGGAGGCGAGCCGATTGCGGCACATGCTGACAGTGGCAGCACATGCGCGGCGGCCGACGTCGAGATGCTGACGCTGCTCGCGCGCTCTCCCCCTCCCCCCCCCCTCGCGCAAATGATATCGCTCAACGCCGAGCGTCCAGACCGTCAGGATGGATGCGGGGTCACGACAGGGACCGGGGCCGGTATCGTCTTTCGGGGTTCGCGCCCCGAGCAACAAACGTTCTTGTTCGTCTCAGCCCGGTCGGCCGGAAGCGCTAGCAAGAATTCGAGGCGTCGGCCGATTCGCTCGTGACGGGTGGCTGATGGCGCACGTCCATACCTGCAAATACCTAAGTCGCATGAGATCATCGACGAGGCGGCCCGACGCTCGCCCTGTCGGCGGATTGGGCCCTGACCGGCGGCCAATCGAGGCAGATAGGGCCAGAAGATTTTCACTTTCGCCCTCTCATTCCGGCAGAATGACGAGGACAGCAGGAGGGAGGAGCATTGCTATTCGACGGCAAAAAAAGCTGTGCGCCCACACAAGGAAATCTCCAGTCCATGGTCCCGCCGCTTCAGGGGCTTGCCGATCTCCACAGGACTGGGATTCTACCCCAGAAGTCTCACGATAGGGTGTGTGTGTGTGTGTGTGTGTGTGTGTGTAAGTGTGTGTGGGTGGCTGGGTGGCTGGGTGGCGGGCTTGGTTGGCGGAGGCGGCTAGGCGAGGGCCACGGCCACGGACGGGCACGTTTCCTGGCAACGTCGTCGGCGGCCGTATGCGTGCAGCCCGTTTTAGCGCCAGCCGCATCCGAGAGCCTTGTGTTTTCGATCCGGTGCGGCTCGCGATTGGCATTTCCATGGTCGCTGGCGCTGCTGGCCGCAACGTCTGTCGTCCGTCCGAGGGCAGATCTCCCTCGTCTGGCCGGCCCAAGCGTCGAGCCTTGATCCATGCGTGCGCGGGCAGCTGATGTGGCGTGAAAGAAGTCTGTATAAACTTGGTTCGTGTCAGGGAGGCTCGTATTGACAGCAGCCACTTCGTGGCGGCGCGACTCCACCGACCGACTCGAGCTGGAGAGGGACGATGCAGGGAGGAGGGGCCGGGCAGAGGGGGGGCTGTTCTAGAATAGGGCCCTATCCTCTCTGGACGGAGGTTCGCGCTGCGTTCCTGGTGCAAAGGATAATCTGGCCTGTCGCCGGGGCTGTCTGGGCTCATGCACGAGAGTTTGGCCGTGCCTGCCTGCTGCCTGGCGTCTGCAGCCGGTCGGTCGGTCGGCTGTCTGGGGTCGGGGGCGAGACTGGCGCCTGTCTTGTCACGGCCGTTGGACACGCATGGGGGTGTGAGTGAAGTATGACGAGTCTGATGGTGCAGGTCTGGCCGTGCACTTTGGCAGACGACGGGGGAGACAGCGGGCTCAGCGCAAGACGCGCAGGCGCAGGCGCAGGCGCAGGCGCGGGCGCAGGCGCAGACGCAGACGCGGACGCAAGACGCACGACGGCCATCGGGCCGGCCGTTGTGGAGAGCCGGGGCTAACGACAAACGAGCTGGTCGGTCCCTGTCCGTTGCAGGCTGAAGGGCGGGCCCACAGCCGCGGCAACACAGGAGCTGCTGAAGATATCCGATCGGCCGCTGGTCCCTGCTCTCTGTCGTTGGGCTCCGACCTCTCCGAGGCGGCCGCGTCTCGTGACGGTCTGGGGCCCACGGGAGGCGGCGGATGGCGCTGATCAGTCGCACTGCTGCAGAGCAGAGGCGAGTCGTCGTCCTTTGAGTCGTTGTCCGCGTTGTCGTCGACCGAGGCTCCGGCTCGATGCTGTGCTGCCTCGATGCAGCAGAGGGTGGGACCGCCGACGGGAGAGGACAAGGTCGACGTTGCACCGCGCGACGGATAGGTGCTTAGTGCGCGTGCTGCTTGCGATTGCTTGCATGGAGCCCTTGCCTGGAGCCGAGCCCTTTGCCTGGAGCCCTTGTCTGGAGCCCTGGTCTGCGACCCTTGTCCTTGCGCCTCGGGAATCGGGTCCTGGCAGACCTTTTTTTTTTTTTTTTTCTCTGTTTCCTGGATTTGGCCCGTGGCTCCCGCGGCGCCACGTGAACGGACGGCCGACGTCAGGCCCGTGGCACCAGAGCAGCATATCAGGCTCTTGGCAGCAGAACAACAGAGTGAGGCAGGCTCCAAGAGCGGCCAACGGCGGTCAAAGAGCGGCGATGACGATGGCGAGAAAAGAGGAGGCGGACGAGACAGAAGAGGGAAAAAACGGCTCGATCGCGGCTGGCAGAGCGTTGCAAGGGCTCGCCACGGGGCCTCCTGCCCTCGTCCATCACTACCACTCACTACCACGCCAGCCCTCCTTCCTCCCAACCCTCCTCCAGCCCCTCACCGTGTCACCTCGTCATCCACCGAAACTCTTTTTTTATTTTGTAAAATTTGGAAAAAAAAAAAAAAACTTCGCCGCCCTCTGCCGCCTCCCCGGCTTCCTCGTACGGCGTCTCGTCTCTGTCGCTCCATCTTGGCACGAGCTTCCGCCTCCACCCGACCTCAGCTCATCTTTGCCTGTCCGGGTCTCCAAGGCCTTGTTGCTCGGCCGGCCGCCACTGCCGCGCCGCCGCACCCCTGGACTGCTCTTGTCGGCTCCGCGCGCGAGGCGTATAATAGCCGTCGCCGTCGTTGCCGTTGTCGCTCGGCGTTCATGATCGGACGACTGCTCTCCAGCCCCCTCAGCTGCCAGTCGCACGACGCTTCGCTCGCCCGTCTCTCCCGCCTCGACGGCCGTCTGCCTGCTCTTTGCCTCGGACAGGCGTCCGCCGTCTGTCCGCACAGCCGTCGGCTGGCTCCATGCCCCCGTCCCCGCCTCGCCAGGAGTCCGTGTACGAGTCGTCGGTCGACAACAAGCCCGTCGACAAGTCGGCTACCGTGGACATGAGCAGCGCCACCAAGCACGAGGATCCGGTCCTGGATGCCTCCAACGCGCCCCCGACGCCCGAGGAGGAGCCGCACCAGCTGCGGTGGCCCAAGATCCGCTCCCTCTGGCAGGATGCCTTCTCCGAGTTCTTCGGCACCATGATCCTCATCCTCTTCGGCGACGGCGTCGTCGCCCAGGTCTTGCTGAGCAACAACACCAAGGGCGACTACCAGAGCATTTCCTGGGGCTGGGGGTAAGCAACCAGGCCGTCCCGCCCCCTCCTCCCGCCTGCGGGTGAGCACGGGCTATCTTGTTGCCGCTGTCGCTGACTTCCCTTCTTCCCCCCCCCGCAGCATCGGCGTCATGCTCGGCGTCTACGTCGGCGGCAAGTCCGGCGGGCACATCAACCCGGCCGTGACTCTGGCCAACTGCGTCTTCAAGGGCCACCCCTGGCGCAAGTTCCCCGTCTACGCCCTCGCTCAGCTCCTGGGCGCCATGGTCGGAGCTGCCATTGTCTATGGCAACTACAAGTCGGCCATTGACAATTTCGAGGGCGGCCGCGGCATTCGCACCGTCAGCGGCCCCAACGCCACGGCCGGCATCTTCTGCACCTACCCCGCAGCCTTCATGACGCGGACCGGCATGTTCTTTTCCGAGTTCATCGCCAGCGCCATCCTGCAGTTTGTCATCTTCGCCCTGACGGACCCGGACAACATTGGCGCCGGCCCCAGCCCGCTGCTGCCTCTGTGCCTGTTCTTCCTCATCTTCGGCATTGGTGCTTGCTTCGGCTGGGAGACGGGCTATGCCATCAACCTCGCCCGTGATTTCGGGCCTCGCTTGGTCTCGTACATGATCGGCTATGGACACGAGGTCTGGTCGTTCGGCGGCTATTATTTCTGGGTGAGTCCGAGTCCAGGTCCGGGTCCGGGTTCGGGTCCGAGTCCGGCCCGCTCGCCAAGTAACCACCCCCGGCTGACGGCGCAACATGACAGATACCCATGGTCGCTCCCTTCCTCGGCTGCTTGTCGGGCGGCGCGCTGTATGACTTGTTCATTTACACGGGCGAGTCGCCCATGAACTCGCCGTGGCTCGGACTCAACCGACTCTTCAAGCCGAGGCGTGGCTCCTGGTCCAACGGCAGAGGCAAGACGCACCACCAGTCCAGCGTGTAGTATTGTGTGAACGTCGGCAGCACCAAATTGGCGTGGCGGGGCACGAGCCGCGGCCGAGGGTCGGGGCGGAAGGTAAAGAGAGAGAGGAAGACAGCAGGACACACGAACAGCTAGAAATAGCCGAACCAGACGGGACAAGGGATCTGGGGCGTTTTTTTCTTTCCCATATATGAATTTTTCGGTGCTGGGATGCGGGACGACGCGGGAACTACGAGCAGGGCAGCCAAGGCTGGTATATACATATATACACACACACACACACACACACACACACACATATATATATATATATGTATGCTGACACGCCCGGGAATTCGACCGTTGACAGCTCTTCTTGACGCTTTTCATGTTCGTCGTCTCGCGCAAGTTCCACTCGTCCTTCGGCATCCCCGGCACCGAGGTCCACGGCACCTACATGGAGCAGAAGACGGAGCAGGGTCGGGGCTGGGAATGGTACGCGTCTCCGGCGGCTTCCGCCGTTTCGACGACTGTTTTCTGGGCGCAGAACGGCTGACTCTGTTCCTCCTCCCTCGCAGGTGGCCGTCCGTCTTCTGGCAGCTCTTCTGGGCCTGGATCGTCGCCCCCGTCATCCTGTGGCGCGCCCGGCATCTGCGCGACACCCAGGGCTGGCGAGCCCAGACGATCGCCTGCTGTCTGTCAGGGTGAGTCCTTGCTTGGCCCTGTCTCTTTCTACGGCACCACACGATCACTGGGCGGCGGTATACTGGAGACGAGAGAGTCATGAGAGATGGGACCGCCGAGGATGATGAGGGGAGAGAGAGGAAGATGACGAGAGGGCCGCTTCATGCTCACTCAACTCGGGACTGGAAAACTGACGGGCCCTCCAGGCTTCACGCCGCTCCCATGTGGCTCATCGCTCTCTACGCCCAAAGCATGGCCCCCATCAACAACTACTTTATCCCCCCGCAATGGTGAGTCTCGGATCGTTTGCCTCTCCCGTCGGTCGTCGGACGATATCTGTTTGTTGTTGTTGTTGTTGTGCCGGGCTGACGGAGGGAAACTGCCGGGTCGCAGGATCGCCGTCTCGATCATGATGATCGAGATCTTCACCATCTTCATCCCCTGCTGGGAGGTGCGCAAGCAGCAGTCGCTGTGCCAGGAGACGCTCGACTCGATCGCGCGGTGGGAGTCGCGGCAGAAGTCGGCGCACTGCGGCAAGTCGCTGACCTCGGCCGGCTCCAACGGGTCGTGGATCATGGGCCGCGGCAAGGCGGCGTCCATCAGCAGCTCGGGCAACGGCAGCATCCTGACCATGGACGCGCTCGAGCACACGCTGGCCAAGAACCCGGAGCCGCTGCAGCACTTCTCGGCCCTGCGCGACTTCTCGGGCGAGAACATCGCCTTCCTGACGCGCGTGCGCGAGTGGCGGGCCACCTATCTCGTGCAGCCGCAGCAGCAGGGCCGCGAGTCGTCGTCGTCGTCGTCGGAAAAGGAGGACCCGTCGACGCAGACGCTGCTGTCGCGCGACTGCTTCGAGAGCGCGCTGCGCATCTACATGGACTTCATCAGCAGCAACAGCGCCGAGTTCCAGGTCAACCTGTCGTCGCAGGACTTCAAGAACCTGCAGGCCGTCTTCGAGCCGGCCGCCCGCGCCGTCTACGGCGACTGCCGGAGGACGCCCGACCCGGCCACGCCCTTCGACGACGTGCCGCGCCACGACGGCTCCGTCGACCACGTCCGCTACGGCGGCGACATCCCCGACCTCTTCTCCGACACCGTCTTCGACGACTCCGAGATGAGCATCAAGTACCTGGTCCTGACCAACACCTGGCCCAAGTTCATCAAGGAGAGGCGCTCCTTCGACACCGCCAGCAGCGTCGAGGCTGCCAGGCCGTGAGCCTGGCCGGGCCGGCGGCAGGGGAGCGAGGGAATGGGACACAGGAGGGATGGGAAGAAAAAAAAAAAGGAGAAGAAGAGCAACAAGATGGTCGTCGTGCCAGGGCTTGCGTCGGTCTTGAGGGGGGGGGGGGAGGATGCTCCCCCATATGAATTATCAGCTCGCTATTTCTGTTCCCTGTATGTCTTAGGGATGTTCATATTGGAGTCTCACCTTCAATGTTGTAATGCCAAATCGAATCACGCAGTTCCCTGCGGTGGGCATTGATTCTCGCTTCCTCTCTCTCTCTCCCTCTCTCTCTCTCCATCTCTCTCTCTGTATCACCTCTCTCTCTCCATCTCTCTCTCTGTATCACCTCTCCCTCTCCCTCCCTTCCCCTTTCTTTCTTTGTCCATGTACTTGTGTGAATCCGCGTGTGGACATGTGTGAGTTGCTTGTTTCTCCCGCGCCCCCCCCGCGTCGGTTGTTTCTGCGGTTCCCTCGACCCGGGACCTTGGTGGTCGGTCGTGTTGTGAATTCCTGGGCAAAAGTTTAGCCTTCTCGGGTGACAGAGCCATCGTCGCAACTGAGCAATCCTGCCCTCCTCCCGGTTGGCCGCTTCTTTCCGACCTGTCACTCGGAAATGTCTCCAAGGCCAGGGAGGCGAGCGCCCCTGATATGAATAGCTCCGGCGAGCCGCGGTGCTTTTCCCTTGGAATCATGTCATGGCGGTTGAGAGGGTAGCGCGCCCAGCCGGACGAGGTCTCGGCCTCATCATCGTCCGTTCAGCTCTGCCGGGCGAGGCGATTGTGCCATTGGTTTTGCTTTTCCTCATCCCGGCCTTGGCTCTCCCACTCTCTCGCAACTCGACTCACTCTCGCCGAAGCTCATCTTACCTGTCCGTCCGTCTGCCGCGCTGAGCAGCTCTCGTCCTCCAGCTGTCCTGCCCATCTCGCCTGCCGGGGCGCACGAGGGGGGGGAGGGAGGGCCTCGGCCGGGAGGCTGTATGAGACACTCGTGGCGTTGTTCTGCTGGATAGCGTGGCGAACACGCACAAGCCAGCCGTGCGTCCGTCCCTCTGACAATCGATCCCCTGTTTTCTCATCAGTCGCCCCCCAACGGATGAGACAGCGGCCCGTTGCAGTGGCAGCTTCCACTCGTCCGAGCCTTTCAGCATTCGACAAGGCCGTTCATTCCAGAGGCAAGCCCCTGTCCTCCTCTATCCCCCCCGCGCACCGGGCTTCCGTCCATCGTGTCACCTCAGCGGGTCAGCCGGAGCCCGAGGCGTGACGAACGGCCCAACAGTGTGGGCGGAGGAAAGGAAAGGGGGGGGGGGAGGAGGGCATCTCCTGGGCTCCGTTTCTCTGTCTTTGCCGTTGGCAGTAGTCAATGTCGCTTACCCGAGAAGGCCGAGTCGGATCGATATGACATAGGCAAGGCTGGGGCCACCAGACATCCCTACCTACCTCCAAAGGTGCGCCGGGCAGTAAGACGATCCCGTCTCCGGCCGTCCGGACGTTGCGTCAAAGTTGTAAATCCCGTTCAAGCCACTCGGCCGCCCTTCCCAAAGCCGTAGGTACGCAGACGACGAAGACAATAGCGTCGTGGGGGCCGACGGCTCTCTGCTGCTGCTCGCCCTCGTGCTCTTCCCCCTCCTCCCGCCCTGGGACGGCATGCCGGGGGCCTCATGGGCGGCACGCTGCTCGATCTGTAACAGCTCGTGGCAGCCTGAGCATGTCTCAGACGGTCAAAGAGCCATTGGCCGGTGTTGGAGAGGGCAGAGAGAGAGTTGGGGGGGGCGCGGCACAAGGCCGAATCGCTCACGATGCACACCCCCTCCCCCTAGCTCCAGGACCGGCACTGGGATATCAAAGATGGGAAGCAAGCCGTCGTTGCTCGGCATTAGATGGCGCGAGACTGGGGCAACAGCAGCGAGCTCGACTCGGCTGATTACTTTGACACACACGTTGTCTGGCGTCGATGTTGGTTGCAAACTGGCCGGAGCAGCTGACGATGACCCCCCCCTCTCCCCAATGGCCTAGTCCTGTGTCCGGACGATCCTAGTCTGTAGCATTCGACGGCGGCGACGCGGGTGATGTGTAGCAAAACTCGGCGTGCACGCCCTGCGTCGTCTGTCCGAGGGCCGCCCGAGCTGTGCCCATCATCGAGGGGCCGTGCTGTTTCGCCCACATTTCGCGATTATGGACAAGTATAGTAAGCCGAGAGGGACGAGAGAGCTGGACGGGAGACGGCTGCGATCGAGAGAAGGAGAGGGGAAAGGGTGTGTGAGAGAGAGAGAGAGAGAGAGAGAGAGAGAGAGAGAGAGAGAGAGAGAGAGAGAGAGAGAGAGAGAGAGAGAGAGAGAGAGGGGGGGGGGGGGGGGGGGGCGCGGGGGGGGGGGGGGGGGGGGGGGGGGGGGGGTGTGGGCG
>NJEV01000778.1:0-12581 GCA_002591385.1 Cordyceps sp. RAO-2017
GGCTCGGTCGCCTCCGGCCCGGGGCCGGCGCCGGCCTCCCTCTCCCTCAGCGACTTGCGCATGCCGGCGCCGGCCGCCGACGCCGCGGCCAGGTCTCCCGCGTTCGAGTGCGACAGCCGCCTGGCGGCGGTCCCGTTGGGCCCGGCCATGGTCGTCACGCCGCCGAAGCGCATCGACTTCCTCATGCCGCTCGGCTGCTCGCTCGAGGACCGGATCGCCGACGCCGGCTGCTCGGCCCGCATCGACTGCGGGAACTTGAGCGTCGCCGAGCCCGTCTCGCTCCACTGGTTCGGGGGCGCCGAGGCACGCTTCGCCACCTTGTCGGACACGTCGTCGGCCCACCTCGTTCCCGGCTTGATCTGGTAGCTGCGTTCGTTGTGCAGCTGGGCCGACTGCGCCGCCGCCTTGGACTGGTGCGCCATCGACTGCTGCTTCTGGCTCTCCCTGCTGGCCCGCCGGTCGTCGAACACGTCGTCGCCGGCCTCCGACAGCGCCTCCATTTCCAGCTGTCGCCGTTGGTTGTAGGACAGGCTCTTCCAGTACGCCTTGGCGTTCTCCCAGTCCTTGGGTGACTGGGGCGAATCCTCGAGGTGCTTGGACGCGGCGGGCGATTCCGTCGCTTCGTGCGCGTCCCGGCTCGCCTTCTTCGATGCCTGGTCCGGGCTCCGCTTTGATTTGCCCTGCCCCTTGGGAGGCGTGACGACGGCGTCGAGCGACATGAAGCCATCGCCCTCGACCTCTTCCAAGTCTTCGCAGGCGTCGCTGTAGACGCTTAACCGGTCCGCCTCTTCGTCCTCCTCCACGATGTCTTCCATGGCGGGGCTGCTGGCGGCGCCGAGAGGCTCGATGGATCGAGCCGTGGTCGAGGCGTCGGCTTCGTCGAGCGCGGCCAGGGCCGGGAGAATGGCGGCAGCCGTCTCGGGATCAATGGCACCGGCAGCGGAGTCCTGCTCGGGGATGGCGTCCGGAAGTTCCGGCTGTGAAATGATGCCGAGGTGGTCGCCCCCGGAACGGTCGACGTGGGGGCTCGGGTGGGATACGGCAATGACGGGAACGCCGTCGTCGGCCTGGTGAGTCTGGACTTCCTGGACTTGGTCCTCGATCTTTTCCGAGAGGTCCGAGGCGACCTGGTCGGCGGTTGAGGCCTGCGTGGGCTGCGTGATGTCCTCGAGTTCCGTGGTGGCGTCGGTGTCCAGACCGTCGTCGGAGGATTCGTCCCCGACGTCGGCATGCTTCCCGTTGACGTCGGCGTCGGCGTGCGTCGCGGCCGGCAACGGCTCTCTGTACTTGGAAATGTTGGCCGCGTTCTTGGACGCCTGTTCCTGGGCCAGGATGGATCCGACGGCCATGTCGGACGACGGGCCGAGCTCTGTCGCTGCCTCGGCCGGCGCCGACGCGGACTGCGACCACGCGCGCTCCGACGGCCGCACCAAGGCGCGCTCCTCGGCCTCTCTGGGCTTCTTCTCGCGCACGCTGCCGAAGAGTGGCAGGGCGGGTCTCGGACCCATGGTCTCGTCCTCTCTGACGCTGACCTGCTGTTCCTTCTTGGTGTGCTTGGTGACGATGCTGTGCCAGGGCTTCTTGGCCTGGGTGACGGGGAGGAAGGCTGGTTGCGTCTCTTCAGGCCGGCTGGCTTCGCCGACGACGACGGTGTTTCTGTCGTCCCAGCTCACGCGCACGCTCTTCTTGCGTCCGAGGGCGGGATCGTCTGCGCGCTGCGGGCTCAGGCCCCGTTCCGAGGCGTCCGAGTCATCGCCAGATGGTGATACGTCCCTTGGATTCGGTAGTTTCATGGCAGACTTTTTAGGTGAAACAGACCTCGGAGGGGGCTCGTGTCTGACGAGCAGCTGTTCCGTAGCAGGGGCGAATCGCGCCGATCTCGCCGGGCTCTGCGAGGCTTCACGACCCACCCGAGCACGGCCTTGGCGCTTTGCCGACGGGCTCGGAGCTTGGCCATTCGTAGCCTTGCCCTTGTTTGGTTGAGCGACAGCGGCGCTGGCGGCTGCTAGCGTTGACGCTGGCCGATTCTGCCCGCGCCGGGCTCCGAGATCCGGCTCTGGCTGGACGGCCGGCGGCATCTCGATGGGCGGAGGCCTCGCGCTATTTTCGGGCGCTACGGTAGATGGATCTGCGACGTGGCCGTCGGCGGGCACCGGCGTCGTCACGTCGTCTCTGGCCTGCTGCTGCTGCTGCTGCTGCTCCTGCTCCTGCACCGGGTGCTGCGACTGCTTCTTTTTCTTCCTCGCCACCGGCTCCCGTGGCTCGTCGGATGCGACGACCACGGTGGACGGCACCGCCGGGGCCGCGGCCAGCTCGCGCTCGGCGAGCATCGTTTGACCGCTTTCCAGGGACGGCGCCCGGGTCCTCCCTACCGTTCCGCGGGAGAGGTGGGAGCCCGTCCTCACGACGTCCTGCCTCTTCCTCCTCGGCTTCTCGGCGGCCTCGCGCACGCTCTGCGAACGGGCAAGGAGCTCGCTCTTGGGGATCATCCTTCGGGTGTGGGCATCGTAGACGGGCGTGTCGTCGGCGAGGGGCGAGGTGGGCGAGGGCGAGGGCGACATGGCGCGCGGATAGGAGAAGTTGATGGAAGGGCTGACGCTGCCGGGACGCGGCTCGGACGCGTTGGACCGGGAGTCGGGTCTGCGGACGTTGGCAGGGTCGCCGGCGGCGGCGCGGCCGAACCAGGCGCCCTGCTGGCCATCCCTCGCCTTCTCACTGGCCGTGTGGAATGGCTGTGTCTGGACGGGCGCGGGCCTCCGCTGGCTCTTCTTGGGCTTGGGCCGCTGGTCGGCCATGACCTGATGGACGTTGGGCAGGGCGGGAACGGGGGGGACGTTGCGCTGGACCGGCGCCGGGCTCCGGCCCGGAGACGGCGACCGGAACGAGCGCTCGATCATGGAGCTGACGCTGGGAGAGCGGCGCACGTCGCGGGCCGACGAGGTCCTGTCGCGGCCGGCCAGCGACGACAGCGACGGACTCCTCCGGTGGGCGGCGCGGCGAGTCTGGACCTCGGCCACGTTGGTGGGCGTCATGGGCCGGGCCCGGAGAGCTGCTGCGGCGGCGGCCGACGACAGCGAGGCGTTGGAGCCGCGGCGCAGGAAGGCCGACGCAGCCGCCGTGGCGGCATCGGGAGTGGCCGTCTCCTTGGTCAAGGGCTGTAACAGCGGCATGGCGAGAAGCCTGTGGTCAGCGCGCTCTCGGGCAAGATCACGCGATGCTGACGGAGGAGGCTGGCGGAAGATGGGCAAGGGGAAAAGGGGGGGGAGGGGGGGGAGGGGGAAAGGGAGATCTTGTCATGAAGATGGCAATGGCAGGGTCGCGACGAGGGACTGGCTTAAACGGCCTGCTTCGCCGCACACGGTCAAGTGGTGCGTCATGGCGCTCGTCGGCGGCGAAGCGGGACCAGCAAGCCCCAGTGCCCGAAGCAGCTTGCCAATGACTCGGAAAGCTTGACGGTGCTGGCTTCAAACCTACCTGGACAGGCGGCGCGTGCCTACGGGAGCCAAACATGGTGGGCATGGTGCGCGCTCAAGGCGGATCGCGCTCGGCGGAGCAGGCGGAGAAGGCGGCTTTGAGCCGGCGGCCTCGCTCATGTAGAGGGAGCCGGCCGAGGAGGGATAGCGGAGGGGTAAGGGAGGGTATAAGAGCGATAGAGACCGGTTCCAGAGAGGGAGCACAGCGGAGGAGAAAGGGGAGAGGGGGGGGGGAGTAGAGAGGGGTGTCGAGCGAGAGGGCAGGGATCACGAGGATGAGAGCGAGGCTGATGGAGGTGGACGACGAGGCCGATGTGTGGGGGGCGCGGAGGATGCGAAATGGCTGCTGCTGGGACGACCCGATCGGCTTGCGTCTAATGATCGGCCGGCACGACACGCAGGCCAAAAAAAAAAAAAAAAACCGTCGTGATGACGACAGTGAGCGCGGCCGATAGGCGAGGCCAGGAGCTGTTGGGCCCACCGCCAGCATTTGGCTCGGTGGCGCAGGCGCCGGGTCTGCGCCGGACACCTGCACCGGACAGGGGGCAGCCATCTCCCAGGTACCTCGAGGTAGCCTACAGGCAGGGCAAGGCACGGAGGGGGGAGACAGGCAGGCGGCTAGGCAGTGCTTGGCCGAGCTAGACGACGTCCTCTCAAGGCTGTGCTGTGCTGTGCCCAGGCTGCAGCCCCGGCGAGGTCGGCGATGATGGCCTTGCCGGCCTCTGCTCAGGTTCCTCTGCTCTGCTCAGGTTCCTTCCGGGTACCCACCGGCTAGGCCCTGCTAGCCGGTACCCAAGCTCAGTCCGGGTAGGTACCTAGGTACCTACCTAGGTACCTAGCGCTGGTGCACGCCGCCGTCCCGGCTCGCTCTCCCCGCTTCGACTTCCGAACGCTCCAGCTCGGGTGGGCAGAGCCAAGGTACCGTTCCCCCGAGGTACCCGGCGCCGCCGTCCATCGCGTCGAGGAACCTGCCGGCCTGCTTCGCCCGCCAAGGTACCCAGCATCCAGGTACCTGCCTCCGATGCGCTCAAGTGCGTCAGCGAAGCTTGACCCGTACGCAAGGTACCTACCACGTCGAGGCACCAACAAGGTACTCGGCCGATACCCCCTTTGATCCGCTCTCACCACGGCCTCCTCCTCCTCCTCCTCCTCCTAACCTCCTATTTCTCTGCTTCTTCTGCTCCACGGAGCTCTCCTCGGGATTCCCCCACGGCCTCGGCGGCTTCGTCCTCGGGCGGGCGCTCCGTCGCCGCCCTTCCCCGACCCACGCCCGTCTTGGTTGGCGTCATCTTCGTGTAACGCGACGGCCCTCGTCGCTCTCTCTTCATGCGAGTGCCGACCAAGCCTGCATCCCAAGCCGTCCTCCTGGCCGGTCGACCGTCCCCCTTTCCTCCCCGGGGCCAATCCTCGCCTCGGAAACATTGTACAACCAGCCAATCAGTCTGGTCCGCTGGCAGCCATGTCTCTCTTCCTTCCTTCGGGCCCGGCCTGACGAGTCGCATCGTTGCGGCCGCTACAGCTAGCGCATGCGGCGCTTCTCAACGGTACTAGAGGCTGCCGTCGACGTCATCGTATCTTGGCCCCCGTGCCTCGCCCACCGCCCGCTCCACGCCGCAGCCGGCCGGCCTCATCCATCCCACCTACAGTGAGCCAACGGCGCTGGCTAGCGCTCGCACGCCCATTGGCATCCGTCTTGCCGTCCCTGTCCACCGGCATCAATCCGCGGGCGCCCGGTGACCAGGTACCGTCAATGTCATGAGAGTCCATTCATAACATACATCGTACAGACAGACAGACAAGTCAGAACCCCCGACTGCCGGGCCCCCGTAGCCTTCCCCCGCATTCTCCCATTGCAGCTGGACGCAACAATGTCTCCACGGGCACCGGCACGACGAGACTCCCATAACATTTGCTCCCCCTGATCCCTTCGCTTTGCTTCGCTCGAGCCCTCTCCCCACCGAGACAGCTCCCGTATACCAAACTCAAGCATGCCACTGTCGGCTGGTACGACTCACAGCTTGAGGCACAACGCCAGGGCTCCCGACGCCGCAGTCGCACACCAACGGTAAGAGCCCGCCCCTCGACCCCGCAGCCGCCGGCTCCAGGCCTCCTCCAGCAGGCGTCGTGACGCTATTGAACGTAGCCAACATTGCCCGCGCTCGACACTCACTGAGGCTTGCAAGTACCTGCCCCTGTACCGCTGGTGTCGCCCGTCTCCTTGTCCGCTTGCCGTGAGCCCGGCGAAGCCAACTATGTCTTGGCCGGCATGGATATCACCGTGTCCGCGGTGGCGGCGTATCGCTCCGTCGGCGGACAAGCCTGGTCGTCTTCATAGTCATCCTCGTACTCCTCTTCCTCCGATTGCGTCGAGTGACTGTGTCCGTGATGCATGAGTGGAGCGTCCTGGTCCGTCGCAGCCGGGTCGGCCATCGCATGTGCTCCGTGGCTGCCCCTGTTGGCCACCTTGCCATTCTTCTTCCCCTTTCGACTCTTGGCCTTGGCCTTCTCCAGCAGTCGTTTACGGTCTGCCTCCTCCTGCCGGTGTCGCCGGTCTTTGATCTCGTAGTCTCGGATCAGAGCACGGGGGGGTTCGCCGAAAATGCGCTCGTACTCGCAAAATTCGCAGATCCACACATCCTCCGCCTTGGGCGGATGGTGGTCGTAGTTTTCTGCGGCAATCTGCCGGCGGTGGCGAGCGGCCAGGTTTAGTTCCTGCTCCAGGCGACGGCGTGACTTCCGACGCGACTGGCCGGCTTTGGCAGCTGTGGCCTTGGAAGACGTGTCGTGGTTGACGCCATTTGCCGCATTGGACGCGCCGCTGCTCGCCTGGGGTCCCATGCTGTACTTGTTCGGCTGGCCTGCGGCATGTAAGCCTGATAATCCGCCGGCCATGCGGAACAGTCCGACCTACCAGGCCACTGCACCGTTCCTGGCACTTGAGAATCACAGGTAAACGTGAACTGCGTCGACGCGGGTGTCGCTTTAGAAAGGGCAGAATGTTGCTGCAAGAGACTGACGTTCTCTTGTCCCTGCACCGGCAGTTTCTCGGCGTTGGCTATGGCACTGGATATAATGCCACCGCCCTCTTGCGCTGTAAAGAGCGAATGGATATGTCAGTAAACCGGTAATGGTACATGAAAAGATGACACCTCCTCTTCGACGGGAGGGAGAGAAGGACAAGTGTCAGGTAGAGTATGAGGTGTCGTGGGGGAGGGCGAGGTCCGGTTCGGACCTATCCAGAGCCTGTGCAAGTGACTTGCCCCAGGCAGTTGCAATGAGGAGAGGCACGCCTCAGGGGCCGTCACATTGAGCGCAGGCATGACGACTGGGCAACAGGGGGTGAGGGACACAAGGAAGGCATGAACGTACTCGGTGTCCAGGGCGATGCACCGGCTTTGGACGGCCGTGCAGACCACGTATTGTTGCCGTCCGGCAGGGCTCGCAAGGGGCTCCTCCCATTCCGAGAGCGTCCCAGCCTGCCCCTCCCAGATCCAGAGAATCCTTGGTTGCTCGGGACATAGGGACCAGGCGCTGGGTAGCTGGAGGAGCCGTGGTGCAACCTCTCGCCATGGCTGTCACTGACGGAGGAAACAGCCGCTATTGCGAGGGAGCTGATTTCGCTGCTGTGGAGGGAATGAGCCGCGTTGAGAGCCGAATCACCGGCGGACGGGATTTTTCGCTTCTTCTTGTTGTTGGTGTTCTCAAACGAGTCGTAGCCGTCGACCGAGGAGGCGGCCGAAGGCGGGGGCTGAGGATCCGCCGGTCGCGGTTGGTCCGGACGGGAAGGGTTGCGGGTCGCTCGGCTGAGTATGTCCGGGGGAGGCCGAGAAACGAGCGTACTTCGCACGCCGGGCCCCTCCTCATCCAGAGTACCAACGCCAACCCCGTTCCGTAGAGACGTCAAGGGCGGGCCCAAGTCAGGACGGCGAGACTGCTCGATGGGACTGGTGGATTCCGTGCTGGTATGGCCTGCGCCCTCTTCCTTGAACGGAAAGGGAGGATAGTAAAAGAGAGGAACAGTGTCGTGAGTCGAGGGCGGGTATTTGATCGACTGGGCAACCTCGGGCGACAACCGCTCTCGGAGTCGACGCTTGGGCAAGGGCCGGATGGGCCGGTCTGGAAATAGCGAGGAAATGGTATCGGGTGACATTATTCGGCTATTCTCTGCTGCTTGCCAGCGATCCCATCGTGTCAGTAGATAGACCGCCACGATGCCGAGGAGGCCGAGGGTAGATTGGTGCAGAAGGAAAAGGACACGAGTCCAAGTCCACAAGAGAGCTGGGAGAACGGCCATGGCAGCATCGGGCCCGTAGAATGCAAAAAAAGGCTGAGCATGGGGGGAGGCGGAGAAGAACGCGTGAGGTAAGGCAGGAGCAGATGTCGAGGGCAGTGAAAGTGCCAGGGGGGGGAAAGCGTACCCATCTATCATCGTACATCCGAAAGCAATTCCAATCAAGCCTTCAAGTCGCAATCCCCAACGAGCAGGCGCAGGATTGCCGAGAGCCGTCTGGATGTCGTCTATGTTCACTGTCTTCACGAGGAGAAACAGCCCCAGTCTCTCTTGCGAGGCAGGCCGTCGATGTCGAGGGGCCAGGTGGTGCAAAAAGGACTCGTTTTCGTCGGGCTCCGACAACGATTCCTGTGTTTGAAAAAAGTCAGAAAACGGCCGTGAACAACGTCATGGGTGGCCTGATGGTGATGCCCCCGGAGCTGCCAGTGTCCTCGAGTGGAGGACAAGATTGCAAACCGTTGGCACAGCCATGGGCAAGCCCTTGTCCGCGGGGAATATGAGGGCAAGGAGGGGGGGGGGGGGTTGCCGAACCCACCGAACCTACCGATTCACGAGAACACAAATGAGCAGTTGGAGATCGCAGAACAGCGAGTGACTGCAGGCCAGACCTCAAGAGCAGCGGTATCAGAGTGCTTGCGACCGGAGGAGAAGCACAGGCAGGGCTTGAGATGGCAGCCCGAGGCGGAAATGGCAGTGGCAGTGGTCAGTCGAGGCTTGGGCGGCACACTTTGATTGCAGATGACAACGCTCGATAGCAACAGCTGTGTGGATCAGGAGGTGTGTGTTGCCAGCGAGGGCCGCTCGGAGTCGCATTAGGTAAGCGTGATTCACACGCTGGCGGGGCGGGGGGGGAGATTCGGAGAGTCGGGGGACGGAATGGAAATACTTCCACTCCTCGTCCACCAAGACCAAGAACGAACGCCCGCTTCTGAGCAGGGAAACACTCGACGAGCCGACTTCACACAGCCAGCACGGTGGACTGAACACGATTCAACATTCTCAGCTGGAGCCCGAGCCAGGTAATGCGACGACGCGGCGCCGCAGTGCGCGGCCGGTGCTTCGACGGCGACGCTCGGTTACCCGAAGCTTAGCCTGTCCCTCACGAATGCACTGGCTGTTCTGGGCATCGTGCCGCCTGCATTCCGTGGGGCCTCGTTACGTTTGTGGCCGGGCCCGAGTCCATCATCAGCGCATCCATAGGCGTGGTCGTCGGGTCATCCATCTGGACCATCCATGTACCATCCTTGTACAGTTGTACTGATTTCAGCCTCGAGGTGCCTCCAAGGCTCCAACCGCCCGCCGGCTGACACTGGGCAGTCCGCTGGACCGTGCTGTGGGCGCTGCGCCGGAGAGCCTGGCCGACCCCACTGAGCAGCCCTGTAGGACTGTGGATGGCGCTGCCCGGCCCCGCCGCCAGCAGCCGCCGAGGGGGGCAGCAAAAAGCCCAGAGCACCGGTGCCTGCTGGACGAGGAGGTCGGGTAGGTGGTACTTTGCAATGGCGTGCACCATGCATCGGCCAGCCCTCGTTCTTCCACCACCACCACCACCACCTTCTCCTCCTCCTCCTCCTCCTCCTCCTCCTCTCTCGCCTCCTCCCACCGCCAGCCAGACTCACCGTTCCCCCGCTCCGCCTGTTTCTTCGACGGCCTCCAGGCACGAGCCTGAACCATATTCTTTGGGCTCTGTCCACTTCGTCATGATTTGTCGCCGCCAGCGCACTCGACTCGACCCGTCCTCACCTCTGAAATTGCTCGCGTCCCTCCTCTGACCCGGTCGCAATCGCACGCCTCAGTCCGCTCCCTCACCCGTCCAAGTGCCGGCGCCTCCTCCATACCGACCCCTTCTCCCTTCTACGCCTCTCCCCAGCTCCCCTTCAGCTCGGCCACGACTCGTCGGGCCCGCGGGAAAACCCTCCCGTCGCCGTGCCAGAACGCGCCGTCGATCTGTGCCGCCCCCTCATCCCCACGCCCCTCTCCTGACAGCCTTCAATGGCACCGCCCTCGCCACGGCGTTCCTCCAGAGCCCGCATGACCAATTCCCAGTCTCAACAATCCTCCGTTTCGTCAGCCACCTCTGGCCGGCTGGAGCGCAGCACCAGGTCTCTGAACAAGCCCTCGTCAGGCAAATCCACGCCAAGCGCCTCGCTCTCTTCAGAGCCCCTCGACGAGCCCGACGATACGCTCCTTGGCCGCAGACGCAAGCGCGGCAACGACGAAGAACAAGAAAAAGGCTCCAAGCCAAACAATTCGGACATGCCAAACGGCATCGAGGACCTCCCAGACGAGGAGGACGAGGCAGTCCGATGCATCTGTGGCTCCGAGGACTATCCGGGTCGCCCGCCCGTCGAGGGCCCTGACGCCGACTTCTTCGCCGGAATCGAGCTCACAGAAGATGTTACGGGCTTCTTCGTGCAGTGCGACATCTGCAAAGTCTGGCAGCATGGCGCATGCGTGGGCATCTTCAGTGCGGAAAGCTCTCCCGACGAGTATTTCTGCGACCAATGTCGCAAAGACCTACACAAAATCCACACAGCCGGCAACGGGTATGTCTCTCCTCTCCGTCTGCTTCCATATCGGGGGTCCTTGCTTCGTTGTCTTTGTTCAATCGGTCAATGCGTTGCATGCTGTCGCCGAGAACGATCGTCCATGGCCCCAGCCTGGTGGTTGTTTTCCTACTCTCATGTCGCACACACTGCTCTGCCTACTATTTATTCTGACTCGCCGACCACGCCCGCAGGCAAAAATACTCGAAATACGTTCCCCTCCATCGCCCTTCGCGTGCCACGTCGCGAGCGACTTCAATCACCAAGGACGGTGCTCGATCGCCCAAGAACGGGAACTCCAAGGCGTCGCGCCCGAACTCAGCTTCACAGGCGTCCAAGCGACGGTCTACAATGAACAGCCGCGACGCGGCCTATGATGACGAACTGCTGCGGCGCGTGATAGAGGCGAGCAAAGAAGACATGGTTCATGACGCGACGGAACACCCGTCCAGGCGTGTCAAACGGGGTCGCAGCGACAGCGAAGAGTCCGTTGCTCCCCCCTTGGCCATCATGCGCACGCGGCTGACCAGAGACAGGAACGGTACCAACGTCAAGAGGCAACGTACTGGTTCTCCATCGGTATCGCCTCCGGTAGAACAGCTCGACACGAGTGCGGTGAACGGCTCGGAAGATGAAGCCGCTCGGAATGGATCCAAAAAGTCTCGAAGCAGCAATAGCAGACCGCAGCGGGACAAGGCAGAAAAGGAAGAAAAGGAGCGACAGAGGCAAGAAATGGCAAACAAGCGCAAAGGGCGTGCCGAGCGTCGACGCGCAGAAGGTACCGATTTTGGAAGCTTCACTGCGTGCCCATCAGAGACGAAGGCTGACCGTCCCCTAGACTCTGACCTTTCCGAAGAACTACCCCTGGCAGCGACCAAGGCCAACCAGACCAAAAGCGTCGAGCCACCTGCCGCCGAGGAATCTTCCGCCGTAGCGCCGCCGCCGGGCACGCCGCCGACGAGTAATCCAGCGGCAACGCAGTCCCACAAAAGAGGTGCCAGAAGCAACCATAAGAGGGGAAAGGGGAAGAACCAATACACAAAAGACCGCGATCCCGACAAAGAGGAGTCGCCAGCCCGGTCCACGTCGCGGGAGACGCAGAAGAACGGAGAGGAACCGACGAGCCATCCGAAACCGTCGACGGCGGACAGCAAACACGGCGCCAAGAACAAGCAAACAGCAGGGGGCAAGATGAGCATGCTCGACATGAAGCGCCGGGTCGCCGCGATTATGGAATTCATCTCGAGGACGCAGGTGGACCTGGCCGCCGAGAACGGCGGCTCCGGCAACGGCCAGGATATCCCACAACAGGCCAAGGCGGCCCAGACGAACGGCGACTCGGCCGGCGGCCGGCGCCAGGAGGGAGGCGGCGCAGCGGGCAGCGTGAAAGGCGCGTCGTCCGAAGCGAAGGGGTTCAAGGAACTCAACTGCATGGAGATGATGGACGTCTTGACGCGCGACATGGTCAAGTGGCAGAACCAGTACGCATGATAGCTTTGGGGGTTGCGGAAATTCCACGTCAGGGTCGACAACCATGGTGCCGCGGCCCGGGCAGCTGGGTATTTGGGGGAAGCAGGCCTCCCCTGCCGACCTTGCCCGGGACCTCTGGTAGCGTTGTGCAGGCTCGTCGGTGCGTAGGGGGTTTTCGTGCTTGTACGACTACGGACACGGCGCGGCCGGGGCGGCATTCTGGATGGCATCGCGGAGGGGAAACTCTGGCTTTGATTTGTTTTCCTTTCTTTATGTCCGGCATGCTGCCGCGCTTTTTGCATGCTGCCGCGCGGGCGCGCGACGGCGAGGCCAGTGGCGGGCTTTTGTTTGCGGACTTTGCTGATATACCCAACCCCCCCATATCTATGTCTTATCGAAGCCACGGCTGATTCGACGGTGGTGTCCGCGATCGTCTATGTGAGGCCAAGAAGGGAAGTGGGAGAAGATGGGACGAAGGGAACCCCAAAGGTCGTGTGGGAGCAAAAGGCTCGCTGTCGCAACATGAGGTGGTCGGCCCCCTCGGGCGAGGAGAAAGAGGGCTTGATGGGCGGATGGTAAGGAAACGGACAGACCTCCTCTCTCTCTCTCTCTCTCTCTCTCTCTCTCCCTCTCCATTTGGAGGTCCTGACGGCGCTCACGCGCTGCGACTCGAGCTTCTTGGCCTGGTTCAGGCTGAGGGCGGCGGGGCCGTCGTGGCGAGCGGCCAGGGCGGAGGCGGCGACGTCGTCGAGGCAGAAGCGGCCGAGGCGGCCGTCGCGCCAGAGGTGCAGGACGTGGGCGGCT
>NJEV01000078.1:5108-42774 GCA_002591385.1 Cordyceps sp. RAO-2017
CCCCCCCCCCCCCCCCGGGCACACATCGCCGTCCACCAGAGACAAGCTACAGCATCCACCTCAGGTCGAAACGCGGCGAATCAGGCTAGGCGTTTCGAGCGCCCAAACGAAACGAAGCGTGTTTGGGGCGCCCAGCGCACTCAACCTCGCGCGAGGCGCACCAGGCACGCCGCTACCCTAAACCCGGCGCGCGAGCCGGCCCTGAAACATCCTTTTTTTTTCCCCGGAAGAATGTTCTGTCGTTGCGTTCAGGTGGAACCAAAGCGGCCCGGAATGGCGGAGAGGCCTTCTAGACGGTTGTCGGCGAGGAACGGGCGGCGAAGTAAGGCCAAAAAAAATCCCGATGGCTCGAATCGACCGATAGGCACGCAGGGAAGGACTGGCGGGGGTGTTGACTGACACGCACCGCCGCGTAGGCAGTTTGAAGAAGAGCTGGGGGGAAAAAACAAGATGGTGACCGGATGAAAAGCCTCGTCGCTGAGTCGCCGTGATTCCCTCGTCGACTCGCTCACGGCCGTGGCTGAATCGGCGCGTGGCGCAGCGGCGGACGGGGGGGAGGGGACGCTGCTTCGTCGGTGCTTACATCAGGATCTCGCTCCCGAGTCCTACCTCTTTTGGCAGCCGACGGTGTTTTGATTGGCTCTGTCGGCCCCCGTTGGCGACTTCATGCCGCCTTGCTCCTTCGAACGATGCCCGTTGCTCGGAGTCGCGCCGCATCCCGTAGCAGAGCCATACGACGACCGTTCCCCGGGCATCGATTTCACAGCGACGCATCCCGTACACGAGTCCGGCTCTGGCAGGCTCTCTGCCGCCACAGATGGCGGGCAACAACCTTTCTTCACAGGCTACTAGTCTGTATTTTCCGCCCGGCTTGACGCGAGCGCCTGTCGGGACGATGCGCCGCCGCCGACCTGGCCTCAAACCCTGTTCATTGTCCCTGGTAATCAGAGCAGCCGATCACGACGGCCCGCCCGTGGACCGGGCACACGGAGCCCACGACCATGATTCCGTCGACGCTAACCGCCAAGGCCACCCCCCCCCCCCCCCGACTCATCCCCCCCAGCCCCGTCGACATACGACGAGCCCTCCTCTCAGCCCTTCCGACCCCCGACGCGGACCACGTCTCGCGCAACAGTGATCGGCAACCGGGGACGGACGGGCGGCACGTTGGGCGGCAGCGGCGGGGGGAGTGGCTCTGGCCCCGGTTCGGGAGGCGGTTCGGGAGCCATGGCCGCCGAGATGAGGCGGCAACGCATGCGGTGAGGTGGCGCCGTCTGAGACCAGGCGGCGGACTGGTCTTTCGGCGCGGCAACCGACAACACAATGGCAATAGAGGGCAATCAAGTGGTGGAAACAAGACGATCGAATGGGCGAGAGAGCTGAGGACGAAGGCATTAACGAAGATAGCAACGGGGATCTGTGGCATTTATATACTCGTTCCTCTAGGATGGTATCACAGCCGACAAATATGTGTGGTGGAAAGTGTCACCCCCCTCCCCCTCTCCCGTCCTGCCTCTGTTTGTCACTGTGTCCACGGACCACACATCACGGGAGCCACGGCGTCGACGGCACGACTCACCAGTCTGCCCGCTCCACGTTCGTCACGTCGTGTCGTCACAGCTGGTTGTCGTAATCAGCTCGTCACTGCTAGCAGTCATCGTTCTCAGACAGTCGACTTCGCAGCTTCTGTATGCCTCTGACGATACCGCTGCGTCCATATTACAGCCATCACATCTTCCATTTAAAGTAAAACGCCGTCAGCACTGTACGTGAACAGGTGGGGGGAGGGGGGCTCACATCAATGGGATAGATGTTTGCAGCAAACTCATACCAGAAGCTCCTGGAGGTACCTCCATCCTTCCGTTGAACAAGCCTCGTCCACCCCCTCCGATACTTACACCCTGTGCACCGGGCAAAGACGACCGAAGCACACACAAAAACAGCAACAGACGGGGGCATCCGCAAAGCAGAGCGGCGGCCTATCGGATCCGCCTGCCGACATTGTCGCCGAACTGGCCGTAGATGTTGCCGCGCGGCCAGTACTCGCAGGCGAGCAGCCACTGCATCTGGGCGCCGCACCAGCGGCGGGCGCAGCCGACGTCCGTCGTGCGCCGCCAGACCAGCTGGGTGAAGTGGCCGGTGGCGGGCGAGTAGGACGGGCGGCCGTAGTCGTACAGGACGCGCTCGTTGGCCCAGGCTGCCACCGTCGCGGCCGGCGTCGCGTAGCCGTAGGCCAGGTTCTCGCCGAACGGCCCGCCCGAGTGCCGGAAGGCGCAGTCGTGCCCGTCGACGTACCAGGCCGCGAAGGCCGCCAGCGTCGCGTTCCACCGCACCAGCCCGGCCCCGTGCTCGCTGCGGAAGAGGTCCGTCGTGCTGAGGAGCGACGACTGGAAGGCCTGCTGGTCCAGCCACCAGACGTTGCCCGGCGAGTCGCCGACCACCGCGGCCGCCGGCGTCGGCTGCACAAGGGCCGCCGCCGCCAGGACGAGGGCCGTCGTCCTCATCTTCTGCGTCCCTGTATCGGGACAAACGCGTGTACGAGAGGGCGGTTGAGGTGCGAAGCGAGGCGTCGTCGTCCGTCGCGTTCCCTGAAACGCAACTCTTCTCTCTGGCCCTGTCCGATTGTCACACAGACTCGAGCCCAGTCTTAAACTCTCAAGGCTCAGAATCGTCGACCGGGAGGAGAGAAGAGGAGAGGAAATCTTGGGCGGTCCATGACGCTTGCCTCGGGGGGGGAGGCTTGGATGCCTCCACGGAAGGCCCAGAGAGAGGTACTTGCCGGATGCTCCTGCTCCCGCGAGAAGACACGCACCCTAGCCCCATTCCTCATGGGATGAGGAAACGCCTTCAATCTCTGGCTGCTGTGACTGCCGTTGGATACCTTGGTACTTGGATCACCGCCAAAGAACGGGGACGGCCTTGAACGTCAGCCATCTTCCTCCAACGACAGGCGGAATGCACTTGAGCAGATCCGGAGACACACAGGCCGAGGCCTCTGAGGCCTCTTCCTTCGCCTTTACTTCGCTCCAGCTGTGGTTGGACACGGAAAGCGACCTCAGAATTCTCGATGGCTTGAAACCACCGCCTGTCGTCTCGGCTGCTCCATCACGGAATACCCGCGTACGGGCTGGCAAGACCAGCCGCTCCGAGAGCAGGCAGAAGCCTTCTGTAGGCCCAGAAGCCCGTGGGACACGGCCGAATCCAGCTCGTTGTCCATGTGCAGCGTGTCTTGGTCTCCAAGCGTCCACACGGAGACTGTCATCCGAGGATGGCTCGGATGGCAGCCAACTGCGGATTTACAACAGGCCCGGGAAGAACAGTCTTGAAAGCCGTCAGTCCGGCAAGGACGGCCGGTGAGAGGAAGAGTTAAAGAGGGTAACGCAAGAGGCACAATGGCCAGACTGGTCACCAACACTTGGCATTCGCCCCCATCTGCTGGACGGAGATCTCTCCTGCACCAGCGCCCTCGCGCTTCCGGTTCGACAAGCAATTGACGACACTTGCGATCAGCCTTTCCCCTTCCCGATCCAGCTCGCAACCCCCGAGGCCTCTTCTGGTCCGGCGATTCCCTGGATTTCGGGCTGAATATCGACGTGCGTCACATACAGTTGGCGGGCTCGGCTTGCAGTCCAGCGTCTCCGTCTCACTCGAAGCTCACGATAGCACCTTTTGCATTGTGGGACTGACCCGTTGGGTGTGAAATTTTGAGCCGCATGTCGATATGTACAGAGCATCGAACCTCGGCAATTCTGGCACTGGCAAGCGGCTTCTTGACTGCCACGTCGGCCGAGCTCTGAGCTGCAGAAGACTCAACGAAATAGAGCTTTCTGCGTACGGAGTTGGCTGACATCCCGCTGGCCGTCTGCAAAATGTCAACGTTGGGTTCGACGAAAGGAACAAAGGGGAGCCAACGCCTTCACCCCGTCACCGTCCATCACGGCTGTGCGCCGGGAAGCAGTGGCGAATTTGCTATTTCTCTGCCTGGTCGACAATCGCTTTCACTCTGGTGCTCCGTGAGGAGGGAGCGAGGCAGTTCAAGCGGTGGAGAGGCATCAGCCGAGACTGGTGGCGGAGGCGACTCACTTCAAGCCCGGTTGCGAGAGACAAGGCCGCTCTGGGCTCCACGCTCAACGGTTCCCTCGCCGTGCATTCGTAGCTTGAGGCTCACGAGACGCCGGCCACGTGCCCCGGCCTGGGCAATCTCAAGCTTTCCGCTTCCCCAGCTTCCCACCCTCCCAGGCCGGGGCGTCATGATCGGCGTGGGAGTGAGTGAGGCTCCTGGCCCGGATCTGTTTCCTAAACCCGTATTGTCCCGACTGAGTACCCTCGACTCTATTCTTAGGCCAGCCTTCCCTGCTCCCAGTATCCGTAGGATAGGGGGTCTTGGACGGCGGCGCTTGCGAAAACATGGGCGCTCCGGTGGCTGTGTGGGGCCGAGGCCAGCGGGCCAGGCGGATGCTTGCGTCTTCCGCCACGGCCAATTCCCTGCCGGCCTGGGCTTGCGGTAGGAATGGCACCATTGTCCTCCTGCTGCTCCGTCCAGGCGCTTTCTCTCCGGGAACCAGTCGCCGTGCCTGGATTCGTCCACGGTCAGGCCACTTCCAGGCGCCTCGCCATCCCACCTACGCTCACGTCCGGGATAACCGAACCCCCCAATCTGTCTCTCTGTCTCTCTCTCTCTCACTCGTGCTCTCCCCTTCTCGCGGTTTCCCCTATCCCGGCGCCTCGCCGGGAAAGGGTCGAGAGTCCAGATGGATAGCCTCAGGAGTCAAGTTCCGCCTCGGCAAACGTCGCCTGTCTCAGTCTCACCCTCTCAGGCTTCCTCGCGAGGCCCTGGCCAAGCTAGCGCGCCTTTTTCGTCTAGGCCCCGAGCCATCTTACCCCGGAATGATCAGCCGTGGCGTCGAGCACAATGTCCCTTGCCTGGGCGCGGGCTCAGTCATGCCGGTTCGGTACCGATGGTTGCAATGCTTGGCGCCGTGACGGCGGCGGCAGGCAATTGCCCAGGCAGCTTCTAATAAAAGGGTGATACGGAGATGGCATTCCAACACACGCTTCGCCGAGGTATGTACGTGGCAGCTTTTGTGCCCGCCTCCTGAAGCCCCGGGGCCGTCGACGGACAGGGAGGAGGCCCAGCAGCCTCCCAAGAATAGCAGGAGTCCTGGTGCGTGGCCGCCTAGGCACTAACTTTAGCTGTAGTTAGACTACTGGCGCCGAACTGCCTGGGGTCCTCACACCTCCTGATTCATTCCTGCAGAGCGTCATACCCGTGTGTAGTCTGATCACATGGCTGATTTTGTCTGCTTCGGGACTCCCTGACTTGTCGCCGTCACCAGGCAGGGCGAGGCCCGGGGAGCGCGTATCAGGCTATCAGGACTCAGACACACGACCGGAGGGAGCCTTGGGGACGTCGAGGCGACTCATGCTCGATACATGCCAGGCGTCACCGCAGTCGGCGAATTCAAAGTCGGAGACAGATTTGGCCAATCGTACGCCATCCATCCCTCTGGCGCGGCCTGACGCCTTGTTGGATATAGACGGCGGGACTTGCTTCAACACGAGATCCCCGTCTTGGATGGGAATATCCACTCTCCTCCTCCACCCTGGGCGACAGGCACGATCTGCCTGTGAGGAAAGAAGCAAAAGAAAAAGAAGAGAGAAAGAGGCCTTCTTCCCACTTGGCTGCCTCGATCAGTAACTCTGCTGGGTGGGGGTCGGGGACGGATCAGTGAAAGCGACGACGCCCTTGCCTTGTCGCTACTGTATGACCGCGGCAAGCTGGGCGTATTGGGTAATGCCTTGTGCCTCTTGTCTCGGTACTCGACTCCAGCAGGTCGGGGGCACAGCCCTCTTCATTTGGCGCCGCGCAAGGGGTGGGCTGATCCAAAATCCGGGGAAGTCAGGGGTCCGCTACTTGTTTTGTGCGTGCCATTCTTGGCTAACTCGAGCAAGAAAACTCAACTCTGGACCGCTCCGGGCCATAGAGAGAGAGGCAGGCCGACCGCTTAAGCTTCCGAGAAAAAGCTTTGGGACGATGCCACCGCTTCGGAGCGAAAGGGAGACGGGCGGTCAGCTGTCTGGGTGGCGCCACAGATGGAGCCCCGAGCAGAATGCAGAGTTGCGCGGTCGGCAACCGACGTTGCTTGGCATCCACAACTTTTCCCGCACGGCATGCCTGAACGCAAGCGACCCCCCCGCCAAGCTCGACTCGACCATGTGAGGGATAGAGGGTGCCTTTAATCAAGTCGAAAACGCGTACGGGAGGAACGCAGGTTCGGCTTGAGCGGCGACTCTGGCAGAGGCGACTTCTGGGCCGCTGCTGCAGAGAGCCTATCGTTTGAGGTGCAGCGACGTCGACGAATGACAACCGCGAGAATAAGCAAGCGCCCTGGAATTTGCTCTGACTGGCCGGCAGCAAAGTTAGCAGCACGATGGTGATGCGACCGAGGCATGACGTACGCGACCAGGTGTCTCTCATGCGTCGTAATCCAGATTATTGTCGACTTGCGGCCATTTCGATAGCCGAAATGCCGCGTCGACCTTAACAAATGCAGCTAATCAGCGGGCGGTATCACGATAGACCGTGGTAGCCTGGATGCCAGCCGATGGAAGAAGATGCAAACGTGAAAAACATACGTAGTACTGCTACCTTGCTTCCTCGGGCAAGAGTGTTTTCGAAGCTGGGCCCGTGCCAGTCGTCGAGATGAGATTGATAACGAACCCGTCGTCCTCGCTCGGCATCTTCAAGGCCAGCGGGCAGCGGCCGACTGCCAGCGGCACCGAGTCGTTGGCGGAAAAGTGCATCGGCTTCGACGCTGCAGGTCTGGCGGCATGGGCGGTTCCACAGCTGATGGGAGTCTTGAAACATCGCAACGCGGGCTGGGGAGGCCCCATGTCGAGTGGCAGGTGGGCGAGGGGCTGTGCAATCAATGGGAGGAAGTCGAGGAATCCGGTAGCCTTCTCAGGCCGCACTGTGTCAATGATGGGAGCGATGGATCAGGCCAGGCTGCCGTGATCATCACTTTTGGTCCTAGTCTTCTGGACATACCCCTGTAAGCGTCTTTGGCCGGCAAGACCGGGGGCTGTCGAGGCCACGTTCTCGACTTCTATCTACCCAGAGCAAGGAGCCGAGTTGTGTGTTTCAAGGCCAGCAGGCCTCGGTTTGAGCATTGGTTTGAGGCTTATTGGCGGTGGACTGACACATGGCTCATTGTGTATTACACCTCGCCTCCTCGGCCGGGCTGCAGGGAGGGAGTGCCTGCTGCAGTCTGGCCATTATCTTGCCGGCGGAGTGAAGAATGATGCTGGATGGGGCTGGCGATTTCGAGTTCATCGACGTATTCGGCCTGCGCATTCGTTGCATCCTGTTGCTCCCTCCTCATTTGACGCATGCAGTCGGCATGGAGCACTTGTTGGTGCATGCGCGTGCGCAGTTACGTTCGTATGCACCTGTTCTGCTGACGCGACGCTGCGAAGACGAGTGGACAATGGACACCTTTTGGACGATACATGCCGTACAGTACCAACCTTGTTCGCCGCCTGATTTCTTCGGCTCGCACGCAGCAGTCGGGCAAGGCCAGGCCTGGGATCTGGTGGGGGTCGGCCGTCTAGGGCACAACGGCCCCGCGACTAGCGGCGTCGTCTGTCGTGCGAAACGTCATCGTATTCGGCAGGGTGTGGCAAACAAGTGCAGTCGGCGAGGTCAATGCAGAAGACTATGCAGTCTTTGGTTTCGACGGCGTGGCGACCAAGTTTTGCTCTCGGGCCAACGAAAAGCTGCAGGGTGCAGGAGCTCCTCGATATCATGTGTCCAGACCGGGAGCACTGGCCATGCCGGCGGAAGCCCGTTTCGACGCCCTCGGCAGGCGGCGACGTGGTAGAAGCACGATGGAGTCATGTCTTGGGCGTCGCCGGGCGACGTCACCCCACGCGCCCCTGGTCCTCGTTGCCCGCGGCTCGAGCTCGCCCGTGCGTTTCGCGAGTAAGGAGGCCGGCGTAGGGACACGTGCCAAGGCGGTAGGTAGCTGGGTTGGCAGGTATACGTGGTCCGGCCGGATCTGCTCGAAACTCCAGTGGCTGGTCGGCCCGCCAATCAGTGCAGGCCGTCGCCAATCCGGGCCGAAAACCTCTCTGGCTACGAGCCTATCCAGCGATTGTTCCTCGAGACGCTAGTATCCACAGAGAAAGTCGGGCTGCGCGAGAGAAGAGCCGGGCGTGGTCTGCGTCGAGGAGCGAGGGCCGTCGGAGAGGCTGGGGCCAGCTAGCCCTGCATGTGGACCGGTTGGTCAGGTTCCCTAGCCACGAATGAGTGCCTAGTGGTTCCTGTCGGGGAGAGAAGCGTACACCCATACGTGTATGGATGTATGGATGTATGGATGTATGGATGTATGGATGTATGAATGTATTCGTGCGCAGGTATGAAGAAGAATCTTCGTCAGGACGGAGGCAGAGAGGAGAGGCAGAGAGGAGAGGCAGAGATGGAGGGGGGACGCGAGGTGGTGAGTCGCCTTCGCCTGCGCCCATTCGCCGAGGCCCGCGCTGCACCGTGTGGGCGCGGCGCACTGTGCGCATCGCTCCTCATGCAATGCGCTCGCGCTAGCATGGACAGTGTGAGTACCTGCCTAGGGACTGCATCGCATGCGCTATTATGTGCTTAGGACGGAAGTTTGCAGCAGCTCAGGCAGCGTCGGTCCCATGGAGAAAAGCCTTCCATCTTCCATGCTTCCAGCAGTTTGGCGGCCCACAGCCCAGGTGGAGAGTCCAGGCTCTCCCATGGCCTGGACGTGAGAGGAACAAATGGGGTCTCCCGGCTTCTTGAGCTGCTAGATAAGGCAAGTACGTAAGCGTACCGAGCATTGATATTCCTCCATCGGCATGCGCATACAATCCACCATATACAGTAGCACGTACGTTTCTCCATACGACGGCCAATATCTTCATAGCAAGCACCCATTATTGCATTCGTTTGTACGGTGGCCGAGGCGATACGGCACACCCCCTCCTGCCCCTTCATGCCCCTTGGACGGATTCAAGCAGAAACGGAAGAGGTGGGCGAACCGCGTCTGCATTCGTACGGGCACGCGGACCCTGATAATGATCAGTCTCGTCTCGGCAGCGGAGCAAACTGTGGTTTAATCTATGAGGGGCAGCGGCCCGTCTCGAACGGATGGTGGACGGGTCGGTGGCATATGTAGGTATGTATGCATTATGAGCGCCGCGCGCTGGGTCGCAGAGGGCAGGGCTGCATCTTGGTCGTCGCACGTAAAGCGCTCTTGTGTCAACGTGACATGGACGCCGCCGGCAGGGATCGCACGCTGCAAGCCAATTGAAACCGACCCACGACAAGATGCATTTTCGAACGGAGCGAGCCTCTGAGAGGTACATGAGTATGTGACTCCCTCTAGCCTCGAGGTAAGCCAAGACCAGTACGGGCAGCTACCTCTTCATCACTGGAACGCCTCTTCAGCTTCGGATCTCAGGCGCTCCCGAAAGGTAGAGCCATGTCCGTATCTGCAGCGATATGAGACCGCTACTTGCAGAAGGGATAGGCGCGTACGAATGCTCCGTGCAGAGCTCGGTGCATTTGTTCGTATGGCATGCTAGCTCCATGCATGCGAGGAGCAGCTCCGTCTGGTTTGGTTTCAACTCTGGTCGCGGAGGGACAGTAGGTGTGCCTGTGGGCATGTACTGACACATGTACAGTATATCTGGCAGGCACAGTTGCTGCACGTTGGCGTCGATCCAGAAGCCCTCAGGGGCTTCCCGGCCGCCTCCGTACAAGACTTGGCATGCTGCTCGCACGTAGTCGCAACCCGTCGCCCCACGATCGGCACATTCGACTGACGGGCCGGGACGGCCAAGCTGCTTCGGCCTGCACGTATTCGTCAAGCCGGCCAGTGGGAAAATTGTGGTACGGGGCGGTCGAGTTCGGCATAGGCCGCGCTCGCGATCATGATGGCCCCGAGGCTCCTTCAGTCGCCCTATCCGTACCCATGTATTCGATGTCTACTGGAAAACAGATGGGAGCCTCTGGTAGTTCCATGCGGGTGTATGTATGTCCATATGTATCGGTACTTGCTGCGACGACGCTCTCAGCCCAGGTACCTATTATGAAGCAAAGCAACCTTGCTTCCAATAGTAGGCAACACTCTCCACACGCTTGCGTCAGAGAGGCTCGTTGGCAAGATTTTTTTCGTCGCGAGTCGACGACACGGCCCCTCCTCGACGTCGACCGTGCTGCGCGCTCAACCGTGACGGGCAGCGGATTTTGAGATGGCGGCAATCTCAGGAGTCGACCTACAGGCGTCGTGATCAACGGGACGAGCTGGTCAGAGACGGTAGGCACTAGGTAAGCAGCGAGATGACATCTAGGATCAAGGAGCAGGCGGCTCGAGGACCGGTGGTCGATGCTAGTAGTCGAACGCATGTATAAGTCATGACTGTCCAGAGCTAGTGCTGTGGCTCGAGGCGCAGCCTAGGCCCAGCTCGGCACAGTCATGTCTCGATAATCGATCGACGGCCAACTAAAAATAAGAAGAGGAGGAAGGGAAAGGGACCGGGACCGCCAGGCGATGGAGATGGAGATGAGAAATAGCCAGCAGCCACTGTCACGACCACTAGCTTTTCGAACGAGCGGCTCGCAGGTACATGGAGCTGCTGCAGCCGTGCATCTCGCCGCCCGCATGTGCTCCGTACCTAATGGATGCCCACAGCTTCGTCGAGGGGTGTGCGACGGGGACGTTGTCGTGCAACCCTCCGGACGGGGAGGAAGCGAGTGAACTGAGCCCGGCTATCCTCAGGCAACAAGTCCAAGAGGCGAGAGGAGCAGGGCTCGAGAACATGGGCGAGACGGGGTCGGCAGGGCTCGTGGCTCGGCTCTCGACGAAGACGTCAGCTCTCGAGACTTGTCGGTTCACATTGTGCCGACCGTGGAAGCCTCGACTGCTCTGGTTAGAGGGAGTTGCTCTGGTCCCCTAATTCTGATCAACTCTCAGCAAGATGATACTATCCATACCGTGCTGCTTCAGCTAGGTAAGTAGATACAAGGTAGTAGGCGTTTGTACTGATTCCGTACAGTGCCTGAGAGGACACGACCAGTTACAATGGCTGGGTGTCCAGTGCCGATGCAACCCTCCCCGTAAAATGGCTGGCGCCTTACTTCGCGCCGATGCTTTGTTTCTTCCTCTCTCAACAATACATACATCTGTGCATGAAGACGGTAAAAGAGAAATGAGGATGAATTCAATTGTCCACGGAGCTTGCGACGGGCCATGGCACGAGAAACGCCAAGCCTCGGTATCGGGTAGCGTACGCAACTGTTTCGAATACCTCGGGGGAGGGGGGCGGAGGAGAGGCTCGCTTGTCATTCTTTTCTTTGGTTCACACATCCCCGAGCATATACCTATATATACCACATCATATGTACAGGAGGTACGCACACATATACATACCTAGATACCTAGGTACTTACAACCATATAGATGTTCATATATACATCATCCTTACTCGTTATTGGCTTCATCATTGGGCGCTCTGCTGTTACATGCTCGTACAAACATATCACTACCACTACTTCAGGCTACAAGCCACGGGCTACAGGCCACGGGCCACCAGGGGTCGGCGAGGACACGGGGAGATTGGCTCGGCAGGTTCGCATTGCCTCCCCTCGCCCTTCCAGCAGCAGCCCGAGGCCGGCTGGGTTCGGTTCGGCCCCTTGTGTGGCGCGCGGTGGCTCGGCCGACGAGAAGCGTTCTGGGCTGCTCCGGCCAAGTGGCTTTCATCTTGTCTGCCACCTGGCCAGGCGGACCGAGGGCGGATGTGCGGCCCCTGCCTCGGGGCAGGTGGCCCGGGTGCGCGCAGAAGATCCGGAAACGGCCTACGCCGCATCCCACGCAGAGCCAGAAGCAAGCATGAGGTGTTGATTGTCTCATCTGACCCTGGATGACGGGGATCTCCAGACTCGGCGACGCTGCTTGGGCTGGATTTCGAGACAGGGCTCCCGCTGGTGCTTATCGATTAGCGACGCCTTACCCTAAGCAGCCGCCTCCTTGGCCGAACAAGGCCCGCCGTGTCCGCGCTTGTGTCTGTGGTGTGGACGGTCAATCGTCTTGGCTCCAAGCTCCAGCACACAAAGAAACACCGCCGGGCCCTGACTACTACTTACTACTAGCCCTGCCTACTGCCTACCTACCTACCATCACGAAGCCTCGAGTCGAGTCCTGCCAAGTACCGCTACTGCCCGCCCGCCGGGAAGCCTGCTCTGAGCCTCTACGGATGGAGGTATACAATGTACCTACCCGGGTACTAGTAGTATAAGGTGGTAAGATGTGGCATGTCGGCATGATACAGTGGGTACGACGTACGACCAGGTGCAC
This sequence comes from Cordyceps sp. RAO-2017, assembly GCA_002591385.1. NCBI lineage: Eukaryota > Fungi > Ascomycota > Sordariomycetes > Hypocreales > Cordycipitaceae > Cordyceps > Cordyceps sp. RAO-2017. The sequence goes on from NJEV01000078.1 coordinate 17,483, forward strand.
ACGCAATGTTCATCTTCTAGATTACCAATTACCCGCCCGCACAGTCCCTTAATTAGAAAGCCCAGTCAGGGTCCTGACCTCCTACCGAGGTACCTGCCCAGGTACCGAGCACCGCTGGCGGCTTACAGGTCTGAGGTGACTCACGTTGCCAACCAGCACCTCCAGATACCTGGATCGTTGGCGGTGCAGGGGTGCGAGCGCTTACGAACGCAAAGATGGCCCAGATAGCGCACACAGTACTCGGTGCCGGGCCTGACAACAATTCCGCTGAGGCCCGGCACGGTACCTTTGTGTGGGACTGCGGGAGGCGGCCGGCAAGGCAAGCAATCAATCAGCCGGACAGCTCGGCGCAATTCCCTTGCGAGCGCCAACTCCTCGACGCTTTGCGATAGAGAGCGCCCGGCCGGCCGACGACCCGCAAGCGCCCCCGGCCGCACTCTCTCGTCCCGGTCCCCCCCCTTTTTTTCTTCCCCCTTCCCGTCTTCGCGCCGGTCGACAACAGGTCGCACCTCTTTTGCCAGCTCGCTCTCCCTCTCGTCCTCGTCGTGGAAAAGAATGGCGCAGCAATTCCTCCGTGCAGAAACGTCCTTCCTATTCCTCCCCCATGCATGCAGGCAATCTCAATTCTCCGTACGTATGTACGGCAGAGAGTGTTGCACTGCTTCACGGTGCTTTCTCGCACGGTGTCGCTGGTCACGCACGCCGGGCCCTGGAGCCCTTTGCGGTGATGTTGGGCCTTGCTGGGCGGCGGAGCGAGGTGCAGAGTACGTGCTCTGTGCGCAGGACCGCACTGTACCTGTAGGTTCTCGTACATGGCCGGCGCGACATGTGCTTGTACTGTACATGCTAGCCTGCATGGCCTCGCAACGCCGGCGAGACGCGGCTGCTGTGCTTCGTACCTGGTATCTAGGTATCTACTACGTATCTCTCTTTACACCTGCCACGGAGGTACTGCCGGTACTAGCACCAAGCCGCCAGAGAGAGGCAGGGCCCCCCGCGTACTGCACCAACGTCAGATGTCATGTACGGGATACATGGGAGCTACCTGTGCGCCATTTTGGCCGCGAGCGAAACTGCCCAAGCCAGCCAGGACAGACAGACAGGTCAGTGCCCAAAGTTCCTCAGCACACACAAGTAGCGGCGGCGGTCGCGCTGCCCGGCAGAGCACACGGGGCCCCCGGCTGCCCGTGCTGGCAGAGGCTGAGGCTGCGTGGGCGCCTACCGACCGATCCCTAGGTACCGCCCGGCTCGGGGGCAGACAAGGCGGGCGGATGTGCAGACATGTGGCGGTACAGGCCGGTACGGTGGTACCCCTACCCTGCCGGGCCGGAGCAGCAACCCCCCAGAGCTCTGCTGCGGCGGAGCCCCTCGGTCCGCATCTCCAGTGAGGCCACACACATGTACTTACTGGTGTACCTTGGCCGCCTCGCCCAGGCGTCCGAGGCCTTTCTCTCTACACCTCCCCACCGATATCTGAGGCATGCAGGCAAGGCAGGTTGCCTGACATTGGTACGCGTAGGTAGGTAGGTATCTGGACAGGTACCTAGGTAGGTAGGCAGAAGGCAGAGGTAGGCAGAAACGCCCACGGCGTACGTCGATGCAGGACGGACTCAGGTACAGGCTAGCAGGCCGGCGGCGCTTGTACCGGTACCCGGCTCGTCGCCCGTCCCCGTCCCTCCAGCCAGCCCACAGCGCCACCGCGCGAGCGTCTGCGTCTGCGTCCAGGGTGCAGCCACAGACACTGTGGGGGCGCACGGTACGGCGCGGCCTCGCAGCCTCCGTCGCCCTCAGATGTCGCTGCCGCCTTCGTCCCGCACAGGCAAACCTTCCTTTTCCCCTTCGCGCTCCCATCTCTGTTCCCTCCGATCAAATCCCCATCCTCCCCCCCTTTAACCCTCCGCTGGCCCAAAGCAGCAATTGCTTGCACTGGCGGGCCCGACCTCAGCTCGACTGCTCCGGATGGCCTGGTGATGCTCCCATCGGTCGCTTCCTTCGCTTCAATTTGACATGTTCTCCCTGGCTGCTGAGCACGCCTTTTCCCTCTCGATTCGCGGCCCCTCCGTCTGACCCAACAAGCGGCCGCCGCCGACCTCTCCCTGCCGCCGCCACCCCCCCCGCCATATCGCCCATCCTGCGTCGCACTCAACTCTCTCAACCACTCTCATCCCCCCCCGCCGCGACGCCCTGCCTCGAGTTTGCGCATCACCACGGCTCGCACAGCCGTGACGGACGCGACAGCCAGCACGAGAGCCAGCCTCTTTGTCATGGTAGTGAATGACGCTGACCCCAGGCCGTCGCGCGCTTCCATAATGCCGAATCCCACGCCGTCGTCGGGCGCAGCCGTCGGCGGAACCCCGTTCAGCGCGGATGACTCTGGTGAGCCTAAAGTCTACTTGACGAACGGCCAAACCCCAATACCCGTCTGCTCCCAGGATAACACCTACCTACCTGCCTTCATCCTGCCTCTCCTTGCCTTGGAAGCCTCTCTCCTCCCTCTCGAGCCGCCCTCGCACCCTCACCCTCTCGCTCTCGCTCTCGCTCTCGCTCCATCTCGCTCCATCTCTCCCTCCTTCTCTCTCTCTGTCCCTCCTCGATTCCCCACGCTGACCGCCACCTTTTGGATCCCCTCCCCCCACTCCGGCCTGCTTGTCTCGCTCGCTCTTCGTGGCCGCTAATTGCTTCCCATGCTCCAGCCTCGACCATCACCGTAAACACCAAAGCGCCGACCGCCTTCCCCCCCCCCAAAACTGACAAACCGCGACCCCACGTCTGCGCGACTTGCCAGCGCTCCTTCGCCCGCCTGGAACATCTGAAGCGCCACGAGCGCTCCCACACCAAGGAGAAGCCGTTTGAATGCCCCGAATGTGCCCGATGTTTCGCTCGCCGCGACCTGCTGCTGCGGCACCAGCAGAAGCTGCACCAGACGTCAACGCCCTCGTCACGCCCTCGCAACCGCCGTGAGTCGGCCAGCGGCATTGCCCCGGGCCAGAGTCGAGCTCGTAAGAACAGTGTGGCCGGCACCAATCCTGCCGGGCCCAATGCCGCGCCGACGTCCATGAGGCCGAGAGCAAACACGATCAGTCACATCGACGGTGCCGCCATGCAGATGATTGCGTCGGCCAATGTTTCGGTCGCCCGAGGCATGGCCGCCCACAGCCGTCATCCGAGCCTTGCCGGCTTGCCCGTCCACAACCTGGACCACGTCTTCGGTGGCATGTCGGCCGCTCTGGGCCAGCGAGGGATGCAGCACGGCCTGCCCAAGCTGGAGACGGCCCAAATGAGTAACAGCGACTTCGAGAATGGCATGCGGACGGCCCCGCCGCTGGCCGGTTTCAGTCCCGAGTTCGATTTCGAAGGTCTCCTGTTCGGGCCCGGCTCGACCATCAACCCCAACGCCCTCCACTACAACGAGTCTCCGCAGTCGATGGCGGTGGAGCAGCAGCCCTCGCCGTTCGCCCAAGGCATCAACGACGTGACCGCCAGTCAGCCGTTCGACGATGGCCTCGACTGGCTCACCGGCTTCGACCATCAAATGTCTTTCCAGACCAACGAGAACGTGGTGGACGAGTCCAGCCCGTCTGCCATCAGCACGACCAGCCAGAGCGGGATAAGCGACGTGATGCTCGACGGGTCCAACCATCCGACGCCGGCCGGGACGAGCACCATGTGGCAACCATCCATCATGGGCCCTCCGCAGATGACGAACCCCTTTGCGATGGATCTGAATGGGTCGGTCTTTCCTGATCTCCTCAATGGAGCCCCTCTATCACCCCAGCCAGCTTCTCAAAAGATCAATGACCCGTACTTCTCTACGCCTCCGCCGTCGCTGAGCTCCCTGAGCCCCTCCGTCGTGTCTGGGCTGAACGCGCAGAACTTGAGCCAGACTCTGGGCTTCACCGCCGGCCCCGAAACTCCGTCATCCCTCGGCGGCGGGAGCAACGGCGCCTCTCCCGTGACAACGATTTCAGATGCCACGCGGACTGCCATCGTGAACGCCCTCTCCCAGTGCCCGCCCTTTGGTGGCCGTAAATACTCCATCACGTCGCAGAACTCGCCCTTGTCGCCCCAGTTCCAGTCCGGCGCCAACGCAGCCTCCGCCCAGGCATCGGCCAACCTGCCAAGTACCTCGGACTTGCAGCGTTTCGTGGGAGCCTATCTGACTTACTTCCATCCTCACCTCCCGTTCCTGCACATTCCAACTCTGTCTTTTGACCCATCCTCCATTGCAAGCAGTCGCGCACACGGTGTAGGCGGTAGCGGGTGCCTGGCGCTGTCCATGGCCGCAATCGGCGCTCTTTACGAGGCGGAACACGCTCAGTCGAGGGAGCTTTTCGGCATGGCCAAGAAGATGATATTCTTCTATCTCGACGAGAGGAGGAAATCGGATGCCCGCCGGGCCGAGGCCCGTCGCAACACGCCCGCCGCCGACCAGGCTGCCCACGCCAACGGCGGCCCGGCGGCCCAGTCTCCGGTCTGGCTCGTCCAGGCCATGCTCCTCAACGTCGTCTACGGCCACAACGGCGCCGACAAGACGGCCGGCGACATTGCCTCGACGCATTGTGCCGCCCTGGTCAGCCTCGCCCAGGCCGCCGATCTGCTACGCCCCGGCCGGGCGGACCTCTCGGCAAAGCGAGAGGCCCAGATGGCTGACGAGATGGGCTGGGGCCGCAGCAGCGAGCAAGAGGAGCACCAGGAGTGGCTGCAGTGGAAGAACATGGAGGAGCGGAAACGCACCCTGTTCGCCGTCTTCATCATGTCCAGCCTGCTCGTGGCCGCGTACAACAACACGCCGGCGCTGACCAACTCGGAGATCTCGCTGGACTTGCCCTGCGACGAGGAGTTTTACACCGCCGAATCCAGCGCCGCATTCTTCGCCAAGGGCGGCGTCGAAGCCGCGGGGCACAACCGCATGACCTTCTTCGACGCGCTGGGCGAGCTGCTCCGGACGAGCGAGAAGCGGCAGAAGCAGCTCGCTCTCAAAAACGACCGCAAGGGCCACGGCGACGCCGATCCGCCCCTGACCGAGTTGAAGCCGAGCACCTTCGGCTGCCTCATCCTGATCAATGCCCTGCACAACTACATCTGGGAGACGCGTCAGCGGCATCAGGGCAAGGTGTGGACGATGGAGGAGACGGAGAAGATGCACCGGCACATCGAGCCCGCCCTGAAGGCCTGGCAGATGGCCTGGTCGAGCAACCCTCACCACAGCGTCGAGCGCCCGAACCCGGCCGGCATGGGCCCGCTGTCCGCCGACGCCATCCCGCTTCTCGACCTCGCCTACGTGCGCCTCTTCGTCAATCTCTCGCGGTCGAAGGAGAGGTTTTGGCAGCGAGACTGGGACGGGGTCGTCGAGGAGCTGGCTCGCGGGGATGCAAGTCCAGAACACTCGCAGGGCACGAGCGCGGAGCCCGACGCCTTCGGCTCCCCTGACGCTGCCGTACATGACGCCATGTCGACCGCGGTCGGCTCGTCGGACGGCGGCGGATCTGGCATTCCGGGCCAACCGACGCCTCGACGGGAGCAGCATCTGCGCAGGGCCGCCTTCTACGCCGCCGACTCCCTGGCCATGTCGGACAAGCTGGGCGTGACGTTCGTCGACTTTACGAGCCGGGAGCTTCCCCTCCAGTCGGCCCTTTGTGCCTTTGACTGCGCCCAGGTTCTGGCCGAGTGGATCGCGACGCTGCAGGACCGGGTCGGTCGTTATCTGGGAGTCCTAGGACAGGACTCGTTGGACCTTGAGCAGCTGCCGGCCATAGTCCTGCTGGAAGAGGAAGACGTCAAGCTCCTGGAGAAGGTACGGGAGATCTTGACGTCGGCGGAGCTGAAGCTCAGCCTAAACACGAACCCGGACGCCATGAGCGACGGAGAGCCGCCGGTACGGGTCGACGGCCCCGGGGCCCTGGCGACCAAGATCCTGCGACTGACGGCCTTCATGCTGGACAAGGCTGCCGTCTGGCCGGTGACGCACCGGATGGGTCGCTGTCTCGAGTCGCACGCGAACCACGCGCAGGCCCGAGCAGAGAGGTCCCTGACGTCATGCGAATGAGGTGGAACCGGGACGAGTGTGGGATGATGCAGCGGCGTGTGTGCGTGCTAAGCGGACCAGCGTCGAGCGCGCATGTGGGCGCCCGTCGTCCGTCCGTTTCGCAACTCTCGACATCAGCGACGTAACCGAAACGGCCCAGGTCGAGGCCGATGCCACCGCGCCGCCCGGAGTCTTCAGCACCGGCCGTGATGGAAGTAACCCGAAGCCTCGCCGACCTCGGCTCCGTGCCGTCGTCGTCGTCGGACCGAGGACAGGGTGCAGACGAGTGCCTCAGGGCAGGTTCGTCGGTAGCCGGCCGGACATGAGTCACACGTGCCGAGCGGGCATTGTCTGTCTCACTGTCCTGCCTTCGTCCTTTCCCTTTCCTCTCTTTCTTTCTCCGTCACATTTTTGTACTGCTTTGACCGAAACCGGGAGTTGGAGCGGGCCTGTTCACGGGAAAGGGGGGGGGACATGCTTCCATGGCTGCGACACTTTCCGTCGTTTCGACCTGACGACTTGATGACTACTATTCGGGGCAGCAATGTACAACTTGATTCGCTGGTGTACCGGTCCTTGCCGCCGGGGAGAGAGCCAGAAGGGGGGAGGGGGAGAGCGTTGTCTTACTAGCAGTACATGACGTTGGAAAAGCGAGGCGTTGCACGTGGTTTTCGTAGCCGGCCCGCCCGCCCGGTGCGGCTCGGACGAGCTGTCGCAGGGGGGGGGCAGGACGGTGTGCGTGCCGCGGGCGGGAAGGAAGGATCACGTCGTGAAACAAGAAAAGAAAAAACAAGGGCAGCGCGGGCAACAGTGCAAAGAAAAGATTTCCAAGTTCAGGGGCATCGTAACGCTGTGGTTTGTGCCAGCCTCGCTCTGCTGTGTGGTCGGCTTGCGCGCGGGGATGCGGCGCCGTGCTGCGCGGGGCCGGCGCGGGGCCCGGGGCTACGGATACGGGCGGGCTCGCAAGCACGGACGGAACGCAGGAGAGGGCTCCTTCTCGCACGCGGCTGATTTGGACGCAGGCACTCCAACACATACACAGTCTCTCTATGTCTGCAGTCGCAGGGGAGAGAGGCGGGGACACACGACTGGGCCGGAGAAGCGGAGCAAGGGCTAGATTTTTTTTTTTTTGGCGAGCGGATCGGCATTGATGCTCTCGGAACTTTCCCTTCAATCTCGCTCTTCGTCCGCACGCCATCGTTCCCCTGCCCGCTGCTCGGACCCAAGACGTCAGCGGGCCCGCCGGCGTTTCTGCTGCTGGCGGCTGCGTCATCGTCGCTTGGCCCCGGGCTGGGTGGGGGCGTGCGGCGGTCGGGAGGGGCCTGTCGCTCGCCGCCGCCCGGGGAGGGGACTCGTGCGTTGGCGGCCGTCGTCCTCTTTTCCGACGACGACGACGACGCCCGTCAATGCGACACTTTGCCGGCTGCCACCCTTTGCATCTCGTGCAGGGGAGCGGGAAAGGAAGGGAGTCGAGACGTGCGTCGCCGGATTCCCCCCGTCGCGGCGGACCTGAGTCGAGCGCGCGGCGGCCGGCCTCGTCATCGTCGATCCCGGCGCTCTTCGGACGAGGGGAGGGGGGGACCTCGGCGCCCCGCGCAGGGGTTCGCGTTGCTGCTTGCCGGCGCGGGGAGGGATGGGTGCGGTTGGCGAGTAAGGCGGCGTGGCAAAAGTCTCCGAGGTGCCGTCGATGACGTCCGAACTCGCCGCTGCCGGAGCCACGGCGCCGGTTGCCCGGCTTGGGGGAGGCGCGCGGCGGTGTGCGTGGCCGAGGGTTTCCGAATGCCGCGACCGGCGGGCGCTCGTCGCCGCGGAGCAGCATGCGGCGCGAAAGGGGAAGGCCGGCCGGCGCAGGGAGAAGCCATCGCGCGAAGAGTGCCGCTCGCCGCCCGCCTCGACGACCCGGCTCTGGGCCCTGGATGCCTGCGACGCTGACTCGTGCGGGCAGGGCCGCTCGTATCGGCCATCGGTAGCGGTCGCAGCCTCGCCCGCTTCGTCGGCCAGCCACGCCGAGGCCCTGGTCCCGTCGGCGGTGTCAGAGGCCATCATCTCGTCGATGGCCCTCGATCGCTGCCTGTCTGCTCATGCTTGCCTTCGTCTGGCCCGGTGAGCCCCCCCGTCGACGCCGGTCCGACTCGCTAGATGATGGCGACCTCGTTCGTGATGATGCGCCCCTGTCCGCGCCGAGCCAGACGGGCTCATGCGGGGTGCTGGCTCCGGCCCCGGCCCCGGGGGTTCAAGTGTGCCAGATTGCCGAGCATGTCCCGGCTGCGGCTGCGACAGGCCTGCCTGGCGACTGCCGAGCGCCACGGCGGACGGCTGCTGTTCTGGTTGCGTGCCCGGCGAAAGCCGCGCGGCAACGATCAATGGGCTTCGGGACTGTCGCGGTTGTCGTGAACGTAGGATGGTTGTTGATCCGATGTGGCGATGCCTTACCCTAGAGCAGTTAGAGACAGTCGATAGCAAGGGATTCCCCTTCAGAACATGAGGCTCACGTTACGGTTCGCTCATCATGAGCTTTCCACGAGTCGCTACGAGCTTGCATGACGACGGTGGCGCCGTATCGTTCGCAAGGGCAGCATCTCCTCTGTGTCCGGAGTTGATGATAGCATCTCGGCCACCCCCAGCCCCCATTGGAGGACATGCGGCTACCGTGTCTATCGCCGGGAGGCAGAGCTCACAATGTACTCTTCCCTTGCCAGCCTCCCGCTCCTGGACCCATAGCCGTTTCCTCCCCTTCTCATGGCTAGGGCAGAGAGGGAGGCTGGATGTTGGATATGCGGACGTAGACGCAGGGCGACATTTGATGCCCTTCTCCTCTGCGTCATCATCCCTGATCGATTCAGGTGTCTGCCCGCTAGGATTCCTGTGCTGGTGAGCTCGTCCTCCGGCAGTGCCGGCGGTCGAGCAACTCTTTTGTAGCGTAGGGGAAAAAAAAAGATGGCCATTCCACGTTCAGCGTCCCTAGAACCTAGCAGGAGCCGTCGATGCATCTGGTTTGGTAGAGAAAGCTTGGGGCGGGCTCACGGCCCGGCAGTCACGGCAGCCGTTGCCCGGCCCATTCGAGGCAAATTCACCGCCAACGTGGTTCATCTTGGGCCAGAGCACGGGCAGCCGCGAGACAAACGGCCACGCTTTGGGAGACATTTATTCCTGATGGATCCGGAACACGCGGCGTACTCAGGGTCTTGTTAGTGGCGGCCAATATTGGCAAGCAACGCCACGAGTGCTTGAGCCGGACGTTGTCTTCATTAGGAGATGCTATAGTTCGAACCCAAGGCGATATCGGGTATCGCCTCGGAAGTAGTGGGCAGCGTTACGGCAACGAGGAACCGACAATGCCGCGCGGTCTCTGCCTCCAAGGGCAGGCGAGGAGGCAGATGCGCTGGAGTTTAGTCGGGCAAGGGCGGCTCCTCGAGAGGCACTCGCGTCTCAACCGTTGTCTCCTTGCATGGCTTGACAGCTAAATCTGGCCCTAGGGCCTAGGGGTCTGAGGCTTGTTCTGGATGGGATCACGGAAGGCATATAATGCCGGAGCCAGCGACCACATGACCGCCGCGGAATGCAGGGTCCAAGGTCAAGGCGGCGGGAGGCGACGGGAGCCACGGGTGGCGTTTTTCTTCTCTGCGGGAGGCTCGCGTTTCGCATCTGCGTCTCTGCGTCTCCACGGCTCCACATTGGCGCCAAGGCACAGCCGGCGAGGCTCGCATGGCACAAGGGTAGAAGAGCTTGGGAAGAGCGTCGTCGCAGCCGCGCCACGGCGTTACATCGACCCTGTTAACGGCCGAGGTGCCGATGCGAGCAAGGTGAGCGCCGAGAGATGGGAGACCAATGGCAAGCGGTCTGATAGACATGGTGAACCTGGGCCAGACGTTTGGACGGCTGGCAGAGTCGAGACTCGAGGGCAATCTTGCCGGACAACACGGGTCCGAGCACGCCAAGTGATGGCGGCACGTGTGTCGAGGGAAGATGCCGCGCAAGGGAGAAGCGCGACGACGGATTAATGACCTCAGCGGCAGACCGAGGCTGCTAGTCCCATCGGGGCTGTAGCGCGCTGACTCGCGAGGGCGGACCGAACGGGTTGGCACGCAAGAGGGCGGGTGGTGTTTTGCGGCAGCGACGGAGGCAGCGATGATGCGGCAGCAGCCGAGCCCCAGGCAGCCCCAGGCAGGGCCGAGCAGGGCCGGGCAGGGCAGAGAAGAGCCAGCGCAGGGCAGAGCCGGCCGTCAAAGAGTCAGGGCGCGCGCCCAAGGCTGGCCCGGCGCGAGTCGAAGCCACGCCTTCTCCTGATGGGCGGCAGGTGGAGGGACTGCTGGTGGCGAGTGCGAAATCATCGCCGCGGCGTCGCCACTCGTCGCCCTGACGCGAACAAGGACGGTGAGCGTGCGAGCTGTCGACGGGCCATGGAGCTCCGGTCCATTTCCTCCCCGTTGGCTGGCCGGCTCGATCGGTGGGCTCGGCTTGGGCGGCTGGACGGCAGCCCTTGGTAGCCAGTTTCTGCCCCTTTTCCCAAGCAAAACGGCAGACCGAGGAAGAGAAAGGGGACGGCTGCCTGCAGCTCGGCGGATGATTGTGCAGCCAGCGGCCGTCGTGTCAATAGGCCATAGGCAGGACTCGGGAGCCGAAGATTGGGCTGAGGAATAAGGGCTTGGTGGGAGAGAGGTGGCGGTGATGTGGGACCCGCCATGCTGGGGAGGGGCGATGACATAATGCAGTCGTCTCGTGGCCTCTTTCTTGTTTGTCCCCTTGTTCCCGTGGTGGTTGCACTGGGCCCATACGTGGACTCACGCCGGCCATGGCTTCTTCTCCTTTAATCTGGAAAACGGACTTTTCGAAAATAAAAACAAACAACATAAATAAAAACAAAGGGCGCTGGCCCTGAAAAGTAAGGCAAAAAACAAGTTGCACTGAGCCTAAAAACCCGTTCAAGGAAGGCCTTGGGTAAGGTTATCTGGCCACTGCTACCTGAGCAGTACATATGGGTAGTATCTCTTCAGAACGAAGGCTGCGTGCTAGATCACGTGGGGACAGACTTCCTCCATGCTCCGTGGTCCTGACGGGCGCCGATCCCCGGCACAAGGCATTGGCGTGCCGGCATCGCGGGCCTGGGGGAAGCCCTGGCGGTCGGCCATGGCGACGGGGCCTCCTGTATGTACTTCATACCCGCACTGCAAGAACCCAAGGGGCCGGTTCCCCGTGCATGACGGTGCTTTGTACAGCGGGTACAAAGGCTGGCCCCATGTCCATACAGCGGCAGTGGCATATACAGTACACACACATGACCTACCGCCGGCGAGTATTGTGGCCGGACGGACACACATCAAATATACCATATCACAGAGGCGGAGGGACCTCGCAGAGACATTGAGGACGCCACGCTCGGCCCACCCCGTCGGAGAATTCAACCGCTTTGCTGTCGCTATCGCCGCTGCTCTGCTCCCTTGCTTTTGACTCGCTCGCGTGGGGGTCGTCGAGCAAAAAGGTACCGGTTGGCCAGGACTGAGATCGAATGGCCTCTCTGCATTTGTTCTTCGTGCCCGTTCCAGGGCCCCAGGGGAATCCGAAGGGTCCGTCGCGATTTCGATTCTCTCGGGCCTCCTCCGGGTCCTGCGGTATGGGAGGACTGCGAGAGGTGGAAAGGAGCATGAAGATGAAAGACGACGGACCCCCGAGAACCAGAATCCCAGTTACCTGGAGACCGGGTAGGATTGTAGTATTTGTATGTATCATCAGTCCATCCATGAATACGCAGGCACCAAGATACTCTCTGTCCGGCACGAATCGACCCAAGGTACATGGAGAGGCTGGTACTTTGGGTGAAACAGGGACGTGGGCTTGTTGCATCGTCCGCTTCCGTGGGTGCATCAGGTACTCCTGGGTACTTACGGGTTAGGGAAGGGCGTAAGCGCCGACAGAGGGTACAGCTGGGTACCGACACCTGTGGCCCTGACCCAGACGTGAAGGCTCAAGGTTCAGGGGCCCGTCCATCCGTGTAAGTGGGCACTTTTTGGGGCATGGAATCTGTAACTGAGCGTGGAATCGAGCGTCCCCCGCCCCGTGCTAGGCCCATCGCAGCATCAATCTTGCATCTGTCGTTTGTATTCTGTGGACCTGCCTCGTGTTAATCGGAGAGGCCAGTATAAAGTACACGTAATCCCATCCGTGAAGAATCTTCGTATCAAGCACATCCATACAGGGGCCCATCTGGGCAGCAACATGCCGCCGCGCCGTCGAGCGGATACCTGCGGAGGGGGCAGACGTGCAAGCTGCAGCACGTCGGGCTCTTGATGCCCTTTCCAAGGGACACAAGAAGTCCAAGGGACACGAGGTACTGCGTACACGCCGTGGCACCCGTATGACTGGTCGTTGTACGTAATCGGTACCTGCGAGGTGACCAGCCAGGTAGAGAGGCATGAAGAAACAGGGAAGGCCCGAGGAGCCGTCACTGGCGACCCGGACACTCTTTCCACGGTACGGATGGTGGGGGGTCCGGTGAGGAAGGGGGGGGCAGGCGAAGGAAAAGAACGAGGAAGGAACAAGCGACAGAGCAGGGAGAGGGGGGCAGAGGGGGAAGGAGGGGAGGGGAGAAAACGAGGAAGGGCGCAGGCGGAAGCAAGAGTCGACTGTCGGCCAGCAGGGCCAGGAAATCAAGCCAAGCCTTTCTCTCTCTGGCCTCTCTGTTCTGGCCTCTCCAGTATTCCGGCCTCTCCAGTATTCTGACCTGTCTGTTCTGGCCTCTCTGCCTATTCCCTTTGCTCGCCCTTTTTTTAGTCTCCAGGCCGCTCGGGCGGCTCAGTGGCGGGGCGAGAGCCGCAGCAGCCGTACCGACAGATCGAGGCGGACTCTGACCGGACAGCCATTCCTTCCGACGTCGTCTGCAGCCTCTGGCTGTCTCCGTTCGTGGCCGCCTCGGAAAGGCAAAGGAAGAAGAGAGAGAAAAAAGAACGACGACATTTCCTACTCGCGTCTCTTCTGCTCCCACGCTGCTGGCCGGCTCCCTTGCCCTCTTCTCTCGCTCTCTCTGGCGCTCTCTGGCGCTCTCTTCCCTCCCTCCGTCCCTCCCTCCCCCTCCCCCTCCCCCCGTTACGATCGGCTCTCACCATCTGGTGCCTCTAACGCTCTAGTCACGGACTACCGAAACCTGTCTATGCCCGACTGGCTTCTCTTTTCTTTTCTCCCGGGCGTATCCGCCCGTCCATCCGTTCTCAAGCCGTCACACCTTGACGTTGAACCTTCTTTGACCATTCCCTTTTATTAGCACGGGGGCATAACGCGTGATAATATTTCCTTTGCTCCCCCTCACTCTCCTCTCTCTCCTATTCTTCTGCTCCCCCCTTCCCCCACCCTTTCTATCGGCGGCGCCGTTCCCGGTGCATTTCGCATGACACAAGCCGGCGCCACTGTCCACCGGGCATTAATACATCTTATCCATACTTACCAATACCTTTACCCGTTTTTTTTCCTGATTTCATTTTCTTTTCTTTTTCTTTTTTCGCCACGACTGACTACTGTTTCCAAATCGTCGGCCGCCAACCGCGAGCACAGAGCTCTCTACCTGTCAGCCGCTCCCTCTGCTACTCCTCGTCTGCTCTCATACGCCCCCCTTTTCTTTCTGTCGCTCTCACTCACTTGCTCACCATCTTCCGGTGGCCCGTCCGCCTCCATAGTCTCACTATTCGCACATCGTTGCATCGGTAGGTAACGACGATTCTCTTCTTCATTCACCGCCTCCTTCACCACTACCATCACCGCCGTCGTCTCTTTCCGTCCTTCATGTGTTTTTGCCCTCGCCTTCCCGCTCTCGTCTTTTCCCGCTCGTCAGATCACAAGCCGCGTCATGGCCAGCTCTCGGCCGCCGCCAAACAGATCACGGACATCCTACCGTCTGCCTCGCACCTCCATCCATCGGGCGCACAGAGGCTGCTGCTGTGCCACAACTTCACTCTCAAACAGCTAGACAGTAGATGGAACCCCCAGTCCCCTCCCACCATCTCGTCTCCTCCGTTCGCTCGCTCGTCTTGGCCTTCATCATCGCCCTCTCGTCGCTCTGTTTCGTTGCCGCACATACTGCCCTCGTCGCGACTCAGTCACTCATTGGATCGTCGTTGCCCAACCCCGACCCCGACCCAGAGTTTCTTGACTCGGTCATCCTTGTCGCATAGAACTGTCTCCGTCCCGATCTGCCGTTGTATACACGCGTATAAGCACCGCCATGCGGCCGCCGTTGCTTCGACGACGCCCAACTCGCTCTCCTTTACTCCCCTTTTCCCCAACTTCCTCCTCTTGAGCAGCCGGCAAAGCAAGCAAGCTGCAGGGCGGTCAACAACAGGCCGACTTTCCCACCTTGTTTCTTTTTCCCCTCCCGCGCCTCTCCTCCCAACCCCCCGCTCCGGGCTCAAGTCCCCTTGCTTACCGCTTTGCTTTCTTCATCTTGTTGCATCTCATGCGCTTGGACGTCGCACACCCCTGTCCGTCCCCGTGCTCCCCCCGGGGCCCTAAGCCATGACATTTTGTCCCGTCTGTTTAAGATGAACGCGCGCAAAACTCGGGCGACCCTTTCTACAAGCTGAACCCCCCCCCCCCTTCCCCCAAATCCCTATCACAATAATACCCTGGCGGCTGTCAAAAAACATCTGCGGCATATTCCCAGTCAGCCCTGCCGTCCGCCACATATACAAGCATATACCACACGCAGAAGCACAGCATTACACGGGGCGCGCCTCTTTTTTTTTTCTTCTTCTTTTTTCTTTTTCCCTCTGTCTCTCTCCGGGTGCTTTCTCTCTCTCTTTCTCTCTCTCTGTCTTTGGCCAAGTCATCTTGAGTTCCAGTTCCTCTTTCATGCCCTCTCCTTTCCGTCTCTTCCTCGTCCACTCCGTGCCGCGCGGAGGACGATAAAGAGACCTCGTCGTCCTTTTCCCCATTTTTCGCATATAACCCTCCTCGCACTCGAAAACCGACGGTTAACGCCATGTCAGCGCCGCCACGACAGGGTCGTTCCCGCAACGGTAATTGGATCATCTCCAACGGCGGAAACGTCTTCTACCGCGTCGATACCCTCGCCCGGGACGCCGCCGCGCCTCCAGCACAGCAGCCGTCTCCGAGCTTGCCGGCGCCCCTCATCGGGCCTCGGCGTACGCGGCCGCACGCAATCCACATCATCACCTATCCGCCCGGCTACGTCCCGCGCGAGCTGCGTCCGAAACCCCCCAGCAGATCCAGCAAGGCCGCCCAGTCACTCAGGGCCCGCTCCAAGATTGCCGCCAAGCTCGGCCGCCCCGACGACAACGGCTGCGAGACGCCGAGCGGCAAGAGGAGGAGCCATCTACAGCAGTCACCGGTCTTGGGCAAGCTGTTCGCCTCCTTCACCTCGAGCGCCTCGCGCGCCATCTCGTCGTCGTCTTCGTCCTCATCAGCCTCCCCCTCGCCTCTGTCGTCCGCCGTCGCGTCGACACCGCCCTCGGACGAGTCGAGACCGCAATCCAGCCCAACGGCGGGCCCCGCGGGGACAGGGATCAGGATCCCACGCCAAGCGGCAGCCTATGACGAAGTAGGCTCTACCGATCCC
The DNA here is from genome assembly GCA_002591385.1 of Cordyceps sp. RAO-2017. Classification (NCBI taxonomy): domain Eukaryota; kingdom Fungi; phylum Ascomycota; class Sordariomycetes; order Hypocreales; family Cordycipitaceae; genus Cordyceps; species Cordyceps sp. RAO-2017. Next base: position 33,070 of record NJEV01000078.1, read on the forward strand.
GCCAACATCGACGCCCAGAGCCCACGAATCGACGAGCGCCGCCGTCAGCGTCACCGCCTGAGCCTTCCACTGCCGCAGGCCCTGTCGGCTCTGCGCCGACGAGACGACGCCTCGAGCGGGACCCCAAGCGGGACCCCCGGCGGCACCGCGGCTGCGCCCACGCTCAGGTCGCTGACAACCGACCGCGTCCTCGCCGCCTCGCCCTCGCCCTTCCCCGCATCTTCTCCCATCGCCGGCAGAGTCACGCCGACGACGAGGGCGTCGACCCCCACGACCACCACGAGAGCCACCAACACCCCGACGCGCACCGCCATGGCCGCCATCGCCACCCCGGCGGCCTACCATCTCGGCGGTGCTGGTGGCAGCGCCGGTGCTATCGGGGTCGGCGCTGGCAGCAGCGGCGGCAGCAACCGCAATAGCATCATGTCTATCCGCTCCGCCAAGTCGACCGTCAGCTCCCTCGTCGCCGAGGTGCCGAAACCCGTTGCCTCCGGCAGCGGCGTCTCCTGCTCCATCCTTCTGGCCGAGCCAAACGTCTTCCTCACCGGCTTTGACCACGAGCATGATCTGCAGCGCGAGGGCCACAGCGGCGGCACTGCCCTCCTGCGCGGCAAGCTGCACCTCTCCATCAGCAAAAACGTAAAGATCAAGGCCGTTCAGCTCAAGCTACTCGGCCGCGCCCGCACCGAGTGGCCTGAGGGCATCCCTCCGCTCAAGCAGGACATGGTCGAGGAGGAGAGTCTGCGGACTCAGGTCCTGACCTTCTTCAACGCCATGAACGATGGCTGGGAGACCGAGTACGGCAATCAGTGCACGTACCAGCTCCGCGCCGCCTCGGCCAATTCCTCCTCCACCAACCTGGCCGCTCTGCCTCGCGTCACCGGCCTCGCCCCCGCCTCCGCCGCGAACCGCGGCGGTCTCACCGCCAAAGAGCTCAAGCGCCTCTCCCTCCAAAGCGTCCAGTCGCGCAGTTTCGGCAAAGGCGAGAGCGGCGTCACCGCCCCGACCCAGGCCAAGGGTTTCAAGGTCTTCTACCCGGGCACGTACGACTACTCCTTCGAGCTCCCCATCGACCACCACCAGCTCGAGACGACCAAGCTGCAGTACGGCTCCGTCCGCTGGGAGCTGCACGCCACCGTCGACCGCGCCGGCGCATTCAAGCCCAACCTACACGGCATGAAGGAGGTTCCCATCGTCCGCCTGCCCGACCAGATGTCTCTCGAGACCACCGAGCCAATCTCCATCAGCCGCCAGTGGGAGGATCAGCTGCACTACGACATCGTCATTTCCGGCAAGAGCTTCTCCATCGGTTCCAAGATACCCATCGCCTTTAAGCTCACCCCATTAGCCAAGGTTCAGGTCCACAAGCTTAAAGTCTACGTCACCGAGACCATTGAATATTGGACGAACGACCGCCGCGTTACGCGCAAAGAACCGGGCCGTAAGATCCTGCTGCTCGAGAAGTCGGCCGGCAAGCCGCTCGACGCCAATTGGGCCTCGTCCGACATCACCACCGTCCGGGGTGGCGAGCCCACCACCGAGGCTCGCCGCGACGCCCGCGAGCTGGCCCAACGAAGGCGCAATGCCGAGGCGGCCCGCGCCCACCGTTCGCCCGAGCCCCTACCCGAGCCTGCGGCCAACCTACTCGGTGATCTCGACCTCGGCCTCGAGAGCATGTGGGGCTCGACCGAGATCGAGGCTAACGTCCAGATCCCGACATGCGAGATGATGGCCAAGAACAAGGAGCTGAGACTGCATCCGGACTGCAGCTGGAAGAATGTCAATGTCTATCACTGGATCAAGGTTCGTTGCTGCGATTGCCCCTTCCCCTCCCGCTGCCCCTTGTCTGTTTGTCCTAGCTAATCATTTTTCTGCTCGTACACAGATCGTCATGCGCATCAGCCGCATAGACCCCGAGGACCCGTCGGGCACGAAACGGCGACACTTTGAAATCAGCATCGACTCTCCCTTCACCGTCCTCAACTGCCGGGCGACGCAGGCCAACACCAATCTGCCTGCCTACTCGGGTCCCATCTGCCACCCCGCGCCCTTCCAGGCGGCCTGCGGCTGCCCGGACGCGGCCACGGTGGCCACCAACATTTCGCCCAGCTCGTCGACCGGCACGCTGCTGGCGGTCGAGATGGTCAACGACATGCTCCCGACGCCTCCGCAGGCGGCGTACCTCACGAGCCCGACGGCCGCGAACCCGGCCTGCGAGCCGCAGAGCCCCTCGCGCGCCTCGGCCGAGGATGCCGGTTCCCACAGCGACCCACGGCCTATCCACCTGCTGCGGGCCCCCAGCTTCGACCCGCCGGCCTTTACGGCCGACGTCGCCCCACCGCCCGCCATCTTCGTCGAGGAGCCACCCGTTGTGACGCCGCCTCCGCAATACGACACGGTCGTCGGCACGCCCAGCGTCGACGGTCTGGCCGACTATTTCTCGCGTCTCGCCGACTATGGGCTCCGCAACGGAGAGGACTCAGGCTCCGACTCGGACGAGACGCCGTCGCGGATCTTGGACCGGTCGGGACGGGTCAATGTGTCTCATCCGAGGACGCCCGGGCGCCGCATGCCCAGCAGGAGCATGGAGATTGCTCGCCCTCCGCTGAGACTGAACCTCGACAGCCTGCCGGATCGATCTCGCGCTTCGGTCACTCCCGCCGCTTCGGGCGCGGCGGCGTAGGTTGCCGGGGCTGTCCCCCGCCGAGCCCCCTCTATCTTCTCTGAAACCCCCCTCGGGTGGTCCGGCAGCCCACCGTCGGTAACAGATGGGCCCTATCCTTCTCACCAACTATTCACTTGTCCCTTTTCTCCACAGGATGAGGCCTCGGAAGATGATGCAACGTGTACATGAAGCATTGAGGCAGGATGTCAAGACGGACGTGATGTTACTCATTTTCCTGCGGTTCAATGTTGTTCTTCAGTTTTCTTTTCTTGCTTCTCCCTTTCCTTTGTTGGATCAGCGCGGCGGGAGACGGCGGGGCGGAGTTAGACTCCAAGCGGTGCGGCGTTGGCAAAGTCGGTCTGGTTCGTTTACCACTGCATACCCGGACCGGAAAGGAAACGCTTCTCGCGAGAAATTTGTTTTTATTCCTTATGCTGTCCATTTTTCTTGCGTTGGCGGGGTCCAGACTGGCTCCGCGCGAGGTCTCTGGAGGGTGAGACGAGTGTCGGACAGGCAAGCGCCAGACGGGTTCTCGGTACCAATGGCCGAGGAAGGAGGAATTCGGGAGGGCGGAGCGGGCGGGAAGAGCAGAGGTGGTCTCTTGTGCCGAAGAGGGAGGGACAGGAGATAAGCATGACGGGGAGATAAGGCAGGCAGACAGTACAACGAACCCTTTCTCTCTCTCTCTACTGGTGTAAAACGACGCGTACTACGTCGCCGATGGCGGCTTGTCGTGGCCTTTATCGTGCGTCGAGCCTGGCATGCGTAGACGTGTCTAGGCAGTTAGCTGCATAGGCCTTGCGGGCCGTCCCCTTGCCCTGACGCGGTCCGAACCGACCCGGCACCTGATCTCATGTTCCAACGAGACGGATGGATACGAAAGGGGGGGTAGAGACGGACGGAAAAGTTTATCGTCTGCTACTCGATGGACCTGCACGACACGGGCTAGAGATGGAACGCGGAAGGAGGTGCAGACCAAGCCAGATCCAACGTCTGCTGCCGCTATGGAAGCCAGATGCCCGACCAGAGCCTCCCCTCAGACCGCCCAACCAAGCGTGTGCGACGACACGGCTGCGCCTCTGGCGTGGTGGTGCATCAAGATGGAGCGAAAAACCGACAAAAGGTGGGATACGGAAGAAGCCGAAAGTAGGAAACGAAGAAGTAAAAAGTAGGAAATGGAGCATGAGATGGAAGGGAAATCGCACGGTGTATGAGACGACAGCATCACGCAATGACGCACAGAACAATGGAGACGGAAAAAAGAACAGGAAGGGGACAAGCAAACAGGCGGCGGCGGAGCTAGCTAGCCAGTCCTCCTCCGGCCGTTGGCGGCGGCGGGCCGGGGCATGAGCGGGCGCTGCGGGTCGTAGCCGACGGCCTTGACGATGCCGAGGCCCTTGGTGCGGCCCTCGCGGAAGAGCAGGCGGTCGCCCGGGACGAGGTACTCGGGCCGCTGCTCGAAGCGGAAGGCGACGGTGGCGCGGTCGCCGGTGCGGATAAGCTCGCGGTCGATGTCGATGATGGCGCACGTCTGCGAGACGGAGCCGACGTGCAGCATGGCCTGGTACTTGGTCTGGATCGTCGTCGCGTGCGAGAGGATGAGGACTTGTGTGAGTTTGGAGGACCGTCAGCCGCGCCGCCCCCCTTCTCTCTCCTCTCTCTCTCTCTCTCTCTGTGTGTGTGTGTGTGTATTTTCTCTCTCTATGCGACTCACCTTCGGCCACAAACTCGCGGTGCACGCGCGGCACGGGCTGGCCCTCGAGCTTGGGCAGCACCACCATGCCCTTGCGCACGTCGCGGCGCTTCACCTTCTTGAGGGCGAACGAGGCCGACTGGCCGGCCGAGGCGGCGGGCACGCGGATGCGCTTGCGCTCGATGGAGCGGATGGCGGTGTGGGTGAACTGGCCGAGCGAGTCGGGCCCGATGACGACGCTGTCGCCCTCGTGCGCGACGCCCGACTTGACGATGCCGGAGACGACGGTGCCGGTGAAGGGGACCGAGAAGGTGTCGTTGACGTGGAACTCGAGCGGCGCGTCCGTGTTGTAGCGGCCGTGGTGCGGCAGGATGTTGAGGAAGGTCCGCACCAGCTCCAGGTTCTCGCCCGTCACGTTGGAGACCTGGAAGACGGGGCAGATGCGGTGGCTGACGAACTGCGTCGCCGTGTTGATGCAGTCCTCGCGCGTCTTGATGAAGGTCGGCACCTTGCGCGCCCCGGGGCTGCGCATGATCTTGCTGATCTGCCCGATGGTCTCGGCCAGGATGTTGGGCGGGCAGATGTCGATCTTGGTCACCACCACCATGACCGGCACGTTGAGCGCCAGCGCGATGCCCAGGTGCTCCTTGCTCATCCCGACTAGCCCGTTGTTGGCCGCCACCATCAGTAGGCAGTAGTTGGGGCTGCTCGACAGCAGGCCGAACACCGTCGTCCGCAGGTACTTTTCATGGCCCGCCAGGTCCGTGAACGTGATGACCTTGGCGCTCCTCTTGCCGATGTCCTCCCACGAGAGCTTGCCTTGCGAGAGAGGCTCATCATGTCAGCGGCCGCACGACGCCTGAGAGAGAGAGAGAAAAAGTCCTGGCGGGACTCACGGCCTGGAGTATCGGAGGTGATGACTCGTCCCACGCTGTCGAATCCCATAATCTCCATGCCCACTGAGCTTGTCCGGCCCGTCTCGATCTCGTGCTTGTGCCGGAACAGATTCACTCGGGCCTTGCCCCGCCCGTCGTCCAGGTCGCCCTTGACCAGCACGCCGAGCATGGAACTCTTTCCCGCATCGACTGGGGGGGTTTCGCCGCGCGTCAGCGTCTTGGAATGGTCGGTGGCGGAACCGCTCCAGGACTCGGCTTACCGTTTCCAACGACCGCTATCCTCGTCTCGATGGCGTCTTCTGCCTTGGATGGCACTCGACGGACGAGCACCTTGCCGCTACACGCGGTGTCCTTGCCGGCCGGCACCGTGCTGGCCGCTTCCACTTGGCCACCGACATTCTTGGTCAGCAGGAGCTCGCAGTCGGCACCTATGCCCTTGGCCGCTTTCACCAGTCTCTCGTACGCGACGGTCCATTGGTCTGGCGTGAAGCGCATCGAGTCGCCGTTGTTCTCGTACCCTAGTTCGAAGACGGCCTCGCCCATCCCTTCTTCGACCCGCTCGGCCACGGCGTCTTCGAGGCCCTTAAGGGAATCCTCGTCCGATCCGAGCAGGAGGTCCTTGAGCGGTATCCTGGGGGCCGTGTCGGCTAGTTCCAGGTTGTCGAAGAGCTCATCCAGCTCGTCATGGTGGTCTGCTGGCCCGGCACCGGCGGTCGTGTCGGAGGCGGCGGCTCGTCTGGCCGCCGGGAAGCGGAGGTTCTGCTGCTGTTCGGCGTACTCGGCGAAGTCGCTCAGAGCCTGCGGACTATGTGAGACGGCGGCATCTCCAATCGTTTGAAGGACGCATCAAGCACCGTACCGACTCTCCCTTGCGCTTCTCATGCGTCTGCGCTTTGTTGATCTTGTTTGACATGATGGAGGCGGTTTGAGGCCAACCAGGGGCGTCACCTAGGTGGTATTCGAGGTATCATTGAGCTCTCGGGGGGGGGGGGAGACAGAAATTCGTGGGTCAAAGTTCGGTTGTATCCAACAGAGGCTGGCCAAAGTAGTCGATGGCTTTAGTACTGCCTGGTGAGCCGCGACTGGCTGACTCAATAATCGCACCGAACTTGAAGAGTCATCGGTTGATTCACACACCGACGGATGGCGCTGGCGGGGAGGTGGACGCTATACAGGTCGCCGGTGGGCCTTATCGATAAGACGGGAGCCCGTGCTTCGCCAGTCCCGCTGTGGCGTGGGCAGATTGTGCTGGCGACACTCGGCTACAGGCATTGGGGAGGCGTGGCGACATGCGGTACGCGCAATATGCAACAAAAGGGGCGAGTTTTTGGGTCGATAATGTCGCAGTAGCCACCGACTGCAGCACTGGTTGAATCTATAACTACGAGCAGCTCTTGCGAGCCAAGTACATTTCTTGATACTTCCGGCTCGCGGACGTCCCTGTCGGATGGAGATCCGACCACTGAAGCCGGTAGCAGTGCCACGATCCGGCCGCTATGGTACACGAACTATGACTTTCGGTCCGATGATCTGGCAGACGCCTTTTTGTCTCGCCTCATCTTCGCCGACGAGACTCCAGAATGCACAGACGTGTTTCTTCATGTTCACTGATCCTGGGCCATGGTGTCCACGTCGTTAACGTCGTGGTTCATGCTTGGGTCGCGACGCCGGTGCATCCTTTCCGAAAGGTCATGGCCGACCTCGGGCCACGTTAAACGGAGCGGCCATCGAATGTCGCACGTCGCATGTCAAAATGGCGCCTGAGGCGAGATCAAGACGACGCTGTCACCTGTTTACGCACATGGTGTGAGACATTGTCGGACGTGACGACTGGCAATTCGGTGGGAGCAGCTCACCTCGGACGAATAGCATTTCGGATTTGCGGCTGATTGTCTATGAAGGCCGTCAGTAAGTCTCCCATGGAGGGCCATGTAGCGTCGTGCGGCACGGGCTGCGAGCCTCTCACCTTGACCTCGTCGTCCTCATCGTCGTCGTCGACCGCATAGATGGTTTCCTCGACCTCGCCGAGAACCAGATTGCAATGACTGTCGTATGCCTGTCGGACGCGAGCATTAGAGCGCGTGCCCCCCCTCACGCTGCGGCGGTCGACGGTGATCGTACGTGCAGCTTTCCCTTGAGCTCTCTGTCTCCCCTCAACTTGACGAACACGACCTCGTTCAGGAGTAGCCGCACTAGGTCGAGAGGCTCTGCGACGTGCCCCGAGTCCTCGCCCGCATCGGCCATTGCGCGCGACGCCTGTGGCTGGTTCTGTGCGTGTCGGGTCGATGCGAGGGCGTGCCTTCCGGCGGTTGTTGGAAGAGGCCGCGAGGAGGACGGAGCTGGCGGTTGCTGGGCTATGCGTTCGGGCTGCGTGGAAAGGCGCTGATCGGCTGAGCAAGGAAAATCTTCGGCGATACATGCATCCAGCGGGGAGGACGAGCTCCACAGCCTTGTCGTGCTGTGATGCGATGCAGGAATGCAGTTATCCGGAAGTCATCTCAGACCCTTGACCTCCTCAAGCCACTACCCCAACTTTTATTCTACTTGCGTGGGGCTTCCGCTGTGGGTCCTTGGATTATCGCCCGATGCCCCCCGTATTAGCAGTTTACCGGCAGGCGGGACATGAAAATGTAGAGGAATGTGTACATATTCAGGTACCTACCTCTTGGACGCATGGAGGGGGCCGGCGATAACTCTGGCGGCAGCCTGGCTGCGGATAGCCTTGGTAGTACAGAGTAGGGCCATCTCCAAAGTTCTTCTTCCCTCCTCCACCCGGCCAGCCATTCTCGTTTTGCCCGTCTTCCACGTCGCCAGCTGCTGGACCCCCCCCCTCCCCGGCAGCGGCGCCTCGTGTCGGCCATCGTCATCGCCAATGGCACAGAGAGCTTCCCTCGGGGCGCGGATCCGTCATCTTCAGCAGCTCAGCCCGTTCCAGAATCAAGACCGCCGTCCACGAGCCCGCCGACACGCGACGGTCCCCTTCGGCGGCGGCGTCTTCGAGGGGGGCGTCTGCCTCACCAGCCGCGTCTTGGACGCCGTCCAGCGACAGGATAGCGGCCAGATCCGACAGACGTTCGTCGCCTGGGCCGAGGCCCTCCGCGACGCCAAGTCGCCTCAGCACCGCGATGCTGTCGAACAGGCCCGGCAGATGCCGGCAACGACCCTCTCCGAGCTCCTGCGCTGCATCGACCCCATACGGAACCCGCAGCTCGACGTCGCCCACGGCTTGCATCTCAGCTCCGGGCTGGCCCAGTTCACGCCAGTCGGCCACCTAATGGACGAGTTTGGCGTCCGCACGGTCCACCGCCAGGTGCTCGACGGCGTGCAGGCCCTGATGGAGATACGGGCCGAGAGCCGCGGCGGCCTGGCGCCGGCCGACTACGAGGTCATGATGCGCTGTGCCGGCGCGGCGGTGGATCCGATGGCGGCGAAGCGCTTCTTCGCCGCCATGGCCGTGGCCGGGCTGCAACAGTGGCGCACGACGCGGACCTGGACCGAGTTCGTCAAGGCCCGCTTCATGGTCGAGCCAGCGTACTACCAGTTCGACCGGTCGAGGGTGGTGGTGCTGCCGCGCGACTGGTACGGCAACCAGCAGACGATGCCGTACGCCATGGTCAAGTACCTGGAAAGCATCCGGCACAGCCTCAACACGCTCCGCTTCTACCCCTGGAACCGGCGGCGCGACGCGCCCGACCAGGACTGGCGGCGCTTCCTGCGCACACGGCACAACTACCGCAGCTACGCCGCCCACTTCCGGCGGGCCATCGCCTACGGCATCGAGGTCGACGAGGAGTTCCTGTGCGCCTCCATCGTCGCCTTCTCGCGCTCCTCGTCCGAGTCGACCATCCGGACGCTCATTCTCGAGTACCACTACGGCCTCGTCTTCCGCGGCGACGGCGACGAGGAGCGGGGCAAGCCGGCGGTGTCCGGCGGCCGCGACATGGCGCCCGAGTCGGCCATCCGGCCGACGGCGCGGCTGCTGGACGCCATCGTCGAGGCGTACGGGTCCATGTCCATGATCGGCCTGTGCGTGGAGCTGGTCGAGTTCGTCTCGCGCCGGTGGGCGGTGCCGATCCCGGCGCGGACCTGGTCCAACCTGCTCAGCTGGACCTTCGTCTGCTCGTCGCGGCCGTACAGCCAGATGCGCAGGTTCCAGTCGGGCGGCCCGCCGGCCGCGTCGCACCGCGACGTCCGCCTCGTCTGGGACCGGATGACGAGCGGGCCGCACGCGGTCGAGCCCTCGTTCGACGACCACTTCATCCTCATCAAGTCGCTGCTCTCGGTCCGGGTGCTGACGGACGCCGTCGACGCCGTGCGCGAGCACCTCGTGCCCCGCTACCGCGCCGCCGTCGACGAGCACGCCAAGGCCGTCCTCGACGAGGCCCTGCTCAACGACGGCGACGGCGGGCCGCCGGCCGCGGCGCCCACGCAGCGCCGGCTGGCGGCCCACA
>NJEV01000780.1:0-12527 GCA_002591385.1 Cordyceps sp. RAO-2017
TTTTTTTTTTTTAATAAAAAGCAGTCCGGATCAATTGATCGAGGGCGCGGTTGCGGCGGAGGGCTGGCTGCCTGTACGTATCGGGCAATCGGCACCGCACTTGAGCCTCATCTGGCCTCTTTCCCTCCCCCCCCCCCCTCCTCCTCCTCCTCTCTCTCTCCCTTCCATCGCTCGCACCCGGCCTTGGACCTGATCTCTGCTCGTCTTGCACTCATTCTATCTTCTTCTTTCATCTCTGCGCTGCGGCCGTTGTCTGTCGGTGGACCGGTGGCTTTTGCGGCTTGCCGAGGTTAATTCGGTTTTTTTTTTTTACTTTTTTTCCCCCCCGTCTTCCTGGTCGTCTGCGGTGTCATGATGTCGCGGCGCGCTGTCGGGACGGCGGCGCAGGTAAGGGCCCTTGATCGGAGAGAGAGAAACGGACGGGAAGCCGAGAGAGAGAGGGAGAGAGAGGGTGAGAGAAGCGCTGGACTGACGATGGCGTCTAGGCGGTGCGCGCGGCGGGCGGACGGCAGCGGCGGCTGGCGTCGACGGTGCAGGCGGACATCTTCAAGCCGGCCAAGTTCGGCGGCAAGTACACGGTGACGCTGATACCCGGGGACGGCATCGGGGCCGAGGTGGCCGAGTCGGTCAAGACGGTCTTCAAGGCGGACAACGTGCCGGTCGAGTGGGAGCAGATCGCGGTGACGGGGGTGCTGGCGCCGGGCAGCGGGCGGACCGAGGACGCGTTCCGCGAGAGCGTCGCCTCGCTGCGCCGCAACCGGCTCGGGCTCAAGGGCATCCTGCACACGCCCATCAGCCGGTCCGGGCACCAGAGCTTCAACGTGGCGATGCGGCAGGAGCTGGACATGTACGCCAGCATCAGCCTGATCAAGAACATGCCCGGCTACGAGACGCGCCACCGCGACGTCGACCTGTGCATCATCCGCGAGAACACCGAGGGCGAGTACTCGGGGCTCGAGCACCAGAGCGTGCCGGGCGTCGTCGAGTCGCTCAAGATCATCACGCGCGCCCGCTCGGAGCGCATCGCCCGCTTCGCCTTCGCCTTCGCCCTCGCCAACGGCCGCGCCCGCGTCACCTGCGTCCACAAGGCCAACATCATGAAGCTGGCCGACGGCCTCTTCCGCTCCACCTTCCACGCCGTCGCCAAGGAGTACCCGACGCTCGAGGCGGCCGACATGATCGTCGACAACGCCTCCATGCAGGCCGTCTCGCGGCCCCAGCAGTTCGACGTGCTCGTCATGCCCAACCTCTACGGCGGCATCCTCTCCAACATCGGCGCCGCCCTCGTCGGCGGGCCCGGCATCGTCCCCGGCTGCAACATGGGCCGCGACATCGCCGTCTTCGAGCCCGGCTGCCGCCACGTCGGCCTCGACATCAAGGGCAAGGACCAGGCCAACCCGACGGCCATGATCCTGTCGGGCAGCATGCTGCTGCGCCACCTCGGCCTCGACGACCACGCCAACCGCATCTCCAAGGCCGTCTACGCCGTCATCGCCGACGCGTCAGTCCCCCACCCCCTTCTTCCTTTCTCCTTGGCTCTCCTCCGCTGACGCTGTCGTTTGCCCTCCACACAGCAAGGTCCGCACCCGCGACATGGGCGGCTCCGCCACCACCCACGAGTTCACCCGCGCCATCCTCGACAAGATGGAAGACTTTTGATGCCCGACCTCGAACCACGGCCGATTTTTGTCTCCCTCTCTCGCCCTCCACGACCGGAGCGAGCAGCACGGACAACGGATAGAGTGGGGAAAGAAGGAAGAAAAAAAAGGAGACGAGCCTGTTTCTGGACGGCCGACAGTCACCGCGCGTGCCCAGACTAGGACGGAGAGTTTTTTTTTCTTTTTTTTTTTCCTTTCCCTCTGCCATGCCTCGACATAGATACAGCTCATCGATTCCTCTGCCATACCTCGATATAGATAGAGCTCATCCATTCATCTGCCATACAGCTCATCCGCCCGGCCAAGGCAACGGCACGGAAAGACTAGGCTCGGACCGTTCTTTCGATTCCATCCATCTCTAGCCGGACCCCCTCCCATCCCACCCGTTGGTCCGTGTCTGTTGCATGTACGTGTGTGCCTGCGCGTCATCACCGAGTCCGGTCAGCCGTGCATGCAACGCCGTCGTCGCTCCGGTCCCGGCCTCGGGCTCGGGCCGAGGCCGAAGACGCCCGGCGCTGCTTAGGAGAGATGGCGGGTGGCGGGGCGGGGAGGGGATCGACTGGTATATAAAGCCCGTCGCGTCTCAGCTTGACACAGACAACCTGTCTCTCTGACGCAAGCCCCTTCTTCTCTCGTGCACGAACGTTGCTTTTCACTCTATCCGTCTATATTCTCCCCCCTTCAGACTCTTTTCTCTCCGTCTGTGATTCCTCTCCGTCTCTTTTTCTCTCAGTCTATCACTTCGCCTCCGCCTCTCTTCTCCCAGTCCCTCACTTCGGCTCCGCCTCTCTTCTCCCAGTCCATCACTTCGCCTCCGCCCCTCTTCTCTCGGCCCAGCATGACGACGGCAGGGAGCTGCCTCTGCGGCGACATCGCCTTCCACTTCACCGGTGCGTTTTCTTGCGCGCGCGGCGGCCCGATGACTGACCCGCGGCGCAGGCACGCCCGACGCCACGGCGCTGTGCCACTGCCTCGACTGCCAGAAGGTGAGAGGGCCGCGGCTGGCGATGGGGGCGGGCGGTGCTGACGGCCTGCGTTGCAGTGGACGGGCGGCGCGTTTACGTCCAATGCGGTCGTGCCGCGGACGGCCTTTTCGCTCACCAAGGGTAGGTTGTCTGGCTCGAGAGGGGGTGAGTGAGGGAGAGGGAGAGGGGAGTGAGAGAGGGAGAGGCTGTGAGAGGGAGAGACTGAGTGAGAGAGGGAGAGAGAGACGAGAGACGATGAGAGTGGGAGAGACTGGGTGAGAGAGGGAGAGAGAGACAAAGAGACAGAGAGAATGTGAGAGAGAAACACCTACTAACCTCCATCAAGGCACGCCCAAGGCCTACGACGTCACCGGCGACTCCGGCAAGACAAACCGCCACTTCTTCTGCCCTCGCTGCGGCTCCAGCCTCTACACCGAGCTCGACCTGCTGCCCGACAAGACCGTCGTCAAGGCCGGCTCGCTCGATGCCGGCGCCGCCCGCCTCGACGGCGCCGTCGCTGTCGAGTTCTACACCAAGGACCGCGTGCCCTACCTGCGCGCCTGCGACGACGCCAAGCAGGAGTCCGCCTTTGGCTCCTGACCGCCGTCCGGCTTCCGCGCCGCGCTCGAGCCTGCTGCGAGGGGCCGGACGAGGCTGACGGGAGGGCGGCCTGGTCGGGGAGGTCGTACACTCGCTCGCTCAAGAAGCGCGGATTCGCATCCCATAGTCACACAACTCTCCTCTCTCGTGCCACTCGTCGCCGACCGCGTCGCTGCGACCGGAGTCGTGACGTCATCCTGAGTGAGCCTCACATGTGCCCGTACATCGTAGTCGTCCTTGTCAATTGGCTCTATGCGACACTTGAAAGGGGCGGGGGCGAAACAACCTGCACCAGAGGGAGGACGCCCGCCTCGGGGCCTCGCTGTCCCTGACCAAGACGCCGTAATCCTCGCCGTCCATCTCGCCGCTTGCCTTCCGGCCGCATTCCCTGCTCCCGGCGAGCCCCCCCCTTTCACGCACCCGCCGTCCCCGCCGCGAGCCCGGTCGCTTGGTCGCCCTTCAACCTCGGCCGCGGCTCGGGACACCCCCCCCGGACCGCCTGCGCGATCCGGCGCAGGCCTCGGTCCAGGTAGTCGGCCTCGTGCGAGAAGACGATGCGGAACCAGCCCGGCTGCTCGGCGCCGAAGCGCACCCCGTCCGACAGAAAGATTTTGTGCGCGATGAGGCTGTCCATGACGGCCCGGTCAATGTCCGCCACCGGCCCCGGGTGGTGCCGGCGGTAGGCGGCCCCCAGGTTGACCCAGAGGAAGAAGCCGGCGTTGCTGCCCGGCGCGTGCTCGATGCCGTGCTCGCGCGCCCACGTCACGGCCCTCGCGTGCTGAAGCGACAGCCTCCGCTGGTTCTCCTCGACGTAGCCGCCCACCCATCCGTCGTCCTCGAGCACGTTGGCCGTCACCAGGTCCGTCAGCGACGACGTCCAGCCGAACTCGAAGACGGCCCCCAGCGCCCTGCGCAGCTTGTCGCTGTGCTGCGAGACGACGAAGCCGATGCGCAGCCCGTTGGCGCCAAAGTCCTTGCTCATCCCCCACAGCACGTGCACGAGGCCCGGGTCGATGATGCCGGACGGGTCGATGGAGAGCATCGACTGGAAGGGCACCGGCGGCCGGTCGCCGCCGTCGGCCCGGTTCTCGAAGACGGAGAGGGCGTAGATCTCGTCGCTGATGAGGTGGACCCGGTGTCGCTGGCACAGCCTCATGTAGGCGACGAGCACGTCGCGGCTGTAGCAGCGCCCGAGGGGGTTGTGCGGGTGCGCCAGGATCAGGGCCGCGATCCGCTGCCCGCGCCGCTTGGCCGCCTCGATGGCCTCGTCGTGCCGCGCGACGGCCTCGAGCCCCATCGGGTCGAGGCCGTCGAAGCGGACGGGCATCAGCTCGACCCCGGTGCGCTTCCCGACATCGCCCGGGAAGGTGCCGTAGTAGGGCCGGCCGATCAGGATGGCGTCGCCGGGATTCGCCAGAGCCCACGACAGGTTCTCGACGGCCGTCGTGCAGCCGTTGCTGACGATCACGTGGCCGGGCTCGATGGCGGCCACGGGCCTGAGGTGCCGGGTGAGGAAGCGCGCGACGGCGTGCCTCAGTCGCTTGTAGCCGTCGCCGTAGGTGAGGGCGAGGGGGGGGATCTGCATGTGCTCGTGCATGTGCTGGAGCAGCACGCCGTGCATCAGGCTGTTCTCGGCCGCGCCGAGATTGACGAAGCCGCCCGGGTTGGATTCGGCATCCCAAAGGTCGGAGAGGACGCGGATGAAGAGGGCGTTGGGGTCGGCCCCGGGGGGGGCCAGCTGCTCGGCGCGCTCGGAGAAGGCCATGGCTTGCCTGTCATCTGCGCGAGACGGCGGCCAATGCCGGGGCGAGGCAGCATTATATTGGCGCATCCGTCCTCATGACGCAACCCGTCCTCCTACACCGGAGCAAGCAGCAAGGCAGCTCACGGCGGGGACGGAGGCCCAACGCAAACCCATTGTCGCATCCGAGACGGATGAGGGGCCACTGCAAAGGATTGCCAAGCGTTGCGACGCCCAGATGCCCCAGCCCATCGGCTACCGGCCGGGCTGTGAGACGGCCGAGGGCGATTTTGGCCGACTCTGGCGGCGAATGATTCACGTCCGCAAGGATACATACTTTGGGATGAAGTTAATTGTCGGTCTGTCGGAGGCTCGATCACGGCATGCTTCGCGGTCCGGGGCGTCGGGTAGCAGCCGATAGAGGCGGTCGGATGCGGGCTTCCCAGCCGGAGATTAGCACAGCCGTGCGACGGACGACGCTCGTGCGGTGGTTGGCTGGCAGCTCCGAGCTCAGCTGATGAGGAGGCATGAAGCTGCGGCCGACTCACCTGGCCTGGGTCACGGCCGCTGCTCGCGACCGCCGATGTCCGGACGTTCGGAGACGTCAGACCGAGGCAGGACGAGAGAAGTAGAGCCAGAGCTGGGCCAGAGGAGATGTTTGCTGGAGAGGCTCAGAATCTCTGGCTCTGGGCCAGGCAATTGGCCGTGACTTGTCATGGAGAAAAACTTGACGATGCCGTCCTGTTCGCGTTTTCGCTCCTTCCTCGCTTACACGGCGCGCGCACTCCAGTCGGAGCCCGGGTTAACTGCCGTTCCGTACTAGCAGACGACCGGACATGACGATGGGGGACTCACGGCGGAACTGCATCAACACAGTCACGAGCTACTAGGAGCTGTGGCGGCCCATGCTGGCGGCGGCTACGGAAACTGTCGAGTGCCCAGGGAGCTTGACAGAGAGCCCGCCAATTTGAAGCTATTCGCACTCTGGCATCTGCGCTTCAACACGTGAATCCTCACAAGCATAGGAGGGGAAGGTGCCGGCTCGATCCACCCAATTCTCAATCCTGGTATTTGTTGACGTGCATCATTTCCACGCCGAGCTGCCTGTCTTATGGCTGTCAATGACTTGAATGCCGGCTTCGGTCTCGCCCAGTCAAAATGAGGGCAAAAAAAGAAAAAAACAGCACAAGCAGAGGCGAGTGGGTGAGATGAGTCAGTCAGACTCTCCCTCTCCCTGTCTCGAATTTTTTTTCTTTTGCAGGCGCCTGCCCCGCCAACGCCACAAGAACCCCTCAGTAGCATGGCCAGCCATTGATTTCTGCCCGCCCATCTGAGCCAAGCCGACCGACCAAAGACCTGTCCAGATCCACGGCCTCTTCTTCGTCTTTCGCTGACGCCCTCGAGAGCCAATCGAGTCCTGCCGGCCTTCACAATGGCCGACAAGCAACCGACCCCGGGCGGCGATGCCGCCGCCGCAGACGCCGCAGCCGCCGCCGTCGCCAAGCTGCACCTTGACGAGACGACGGGCGAGATGGTGTCCAAGACGGAGCTCAAGAAGCGCCAGAAGGCCCGCGAGAAGGAGGCTGCCAAGAAGGAGAAGCAGGCGTCCCAACCGCAGCCCGCTGCCGGGGCTGGCGCCAGCAAGAGTACCGAGGCGGCTGAGAAGGATCTCACCCCGAACCAGGTATCATCACCAGACGACCTGCCTCGGCCAGCCACCGCGACTGACGACGCCCGTGCCAGTACTTCGAGATTCGATCGCGCACCGTGACCGAGCTTCATGCGCAGGGAAAGGCCTTCCCCCACAAGGTGTGCCCGACGGCGTCCCGGGACCGCGAGAGAAGCTGTCCTGACCGCCCTGCAGTTCCACATCACCTACGACATCCGCAAGTTCGCCGACGACTTCTCCCACCTCAAGAATGGCGAGTCCGACAAGTCCAAGATGATGCAGCTGGCTGGCCGCGTCTACGTCAAGCGTTCGGCCGGCAGCAAGCTCTACTTCTACGACATCCGCTTCAGGGTTCGCTGCACACCCGCCGAGCCCCCTGCTGGCTCGACGAGGCTGACTCTCTGCAGGACACGAGGCTTCAGGTGCTCGCCCAGGCCGACAACGTCGAGAGCGGCGCCCCGAGCTTCGAGGAGCAGCACGTC
The DNA here is from genome assembly GCA_002591385.1 of Cordyceps sp. RAO-2017. Taxonomy (NCBI): domain Eukaryota; kingdom Fungi; phylum Ascomycota; class Sordariomycetes; order Hypocreales; family Cordycipitaceae; genus Cordyceps; species Cordyceps sp. RAO-2017. Next base: position 7,116 of record NJEV01000780.1, read on the forward strand.
AACCTCCGCAGGGGCGACTACATTGCCGTCCGCGGCTATCCCACCCGCACCAACCCCAAGACCAAGCAGGGCAGCGGCGACTTCTCGGGCGAGCTGTCCATCGCTGCCGTCGAAGTCACTCTCGCCTCGCCATGCCTGCACCAGGTACGGCCGTCGACCCCCGCCCGTCGCGAACCCCCCCGGTTGCTCACTCTGGTGCTGCGCAGATCCCCGACGACCACTACGGCTTCAAGAACCCGGAGCAGCGCTTCCGCCAGCGCCACCTCGACTTCCTCATGAACGAGCGGTCCAGGCAAATCTTCCACACCCGCGCCAAGGTCGACACGTACCTCCGCCGCTGGTTCGACGACCGCGACTTCGTCTCCATGCAGACGCCCATGCTGAATCTCATTGCCGGCGGTGCCACCGCGAAGCCCTTCGTCACCCACCACAACGACTTCAAGATGGACATGTTTCTCCGAGTCGCCCCCGAGCTGTACCTCAAGATGCTCATCGTCGGCGGCTTCGACCGAGTCTACGAGATGGGGCGTCAGTTTAGAAACGAGGGCGTCGACTTGACGCACAATCCTGGTGCGTCGCCCGACCCTTGCCGCATCGCTCGCCTGGCGACTGACGTGTGCTGCAGAATTCACCAGTCTCGAGTTCTACATGGCCTTTGCCGACGTCTACGATCTCTTCGGCATCACCGAGGAGATTGTCAGCGGCATGGTCAAGCACATCCACGGCTCCTACAAGACCGTCTTCCACAACGTCAAGGGCGAGGAGGTCCACATCAACTGGGAGGCGCCCTGGCCGCGCATCGACATGATCCCGGCCCTCGAAGAGGCGACCGGCGAAAAGTTCCCGCCGGCCGACCAGCTGCACACGGACGAGACCAACGCCTTCCTTCGGAAGGTTCTGCAGAAGATGGGCGTCGAATGCTCGCCTCCGCTGACCAACTCTCGCATGATCGATGCGCTGGTCGGCGAGTACTTGGAGTCCAAATGCGTGAGCGGCCACGACGAAGTCGGAGGGGGGCGGAGACACATGCTGACTTGACACCCGGCAGATCAACCCGACCTTCATCATGGGCCATCCCAAGATGATGTCGCCCCTCGCCAAGACGTCACGCACCACCCCTGGTCTCTGCGAGCGGTTCGAGGTTTTCGTCGCGACCAAGGAGATTGTCAACGCGTAAGTGTCCCTGCCAGCATCTGCGTGAGATTGGGGCGGCGCTGACGCCGGGCAGCTACACCGAGTTGAACGATCCGTTCGAGCAGCGACTCCGCTTCGAGGAGCAGGCGCGCCAGAAGGCCCAGGGCGACGACGAGGCGCAGATGATTGACGAGACCTTCATCCAGGCCCTGGAGTACGGCATGCCGCCCACGGCCGGCTGGGGCATGGGCATCGACCGCATGATCATGTTCTTGACGGACAACTACAGCATCCGCGAGGTCCTGGCCTTCCCCACCATGAAGCCGGAGTGAGACGAGGACGGCCTCGAAAAGTTGACTAGAGTTGGTTGAATATACCTACCTAACTCCTAGTATGGGGTTCAACGCGGCGGGAGTCGGTTACTGCAAGACGGCCACAGACTTTCCAACAGCGTTGCGCCCGTCGGGAATGGGTGGAGGATTGTGCGACGGATTCAATGCTTTGTCTGGCATTTCTAGGCCTACTTTTGCAATGGACACACACGCGCGCGCGCGCATCAAAAAGACAAGGGTATGGCATATCGCGGCGGCGATAAGTCAAGTGTGAAACGGCTGCTTTTAGAGGCAAGGGGTATCTATTTCATCCTGCCTTGTAAGTTGTCCCTCGTCCGAGACGCGAGGTGCGTCTTCTCCACGACGGAAATTGTCAGTAAGTGCGCCAAACGCCATGCCCATGCCAGCCCGAGAGAGGAAGAGGGAGGGACGCTTCTGCCCTCGATTCATACAACATGACACCGACTCCCAACGGGTGGGCTGTCGGCCGGCACAGCTTGGCCGCTCAAAAGGCCGGGCGACGTTTGCGGCCTGTGTACTTGGAGGTGGCCTTGACGACCTTGCCCTTGCGCTCCATCTGCTCCTTCTTCTTCATGATCCAGGCCTTGCTGCCCTTCTTCATGTGGGCGGGGCCGGCGGGCCTGAGCTTGCGGCGGGCGTCGAGGACGTCGACGTCGTCCATGCCGGCGACGACGCCGGTGATGTCGGCGGGGCCGTGCCCGTCGGCGGGGCCTGCGCCGGCGGTGAGGACGAGGTAGAGCTTGACGTTCTTGGTGCCCGGGTCGTCCTCGAGGATGCCGGCGCCGAAGCCGGCGCGGACGGCGGCGCGGGTGATCATATCGCGCTGGGCGTCGTTACGGGGGTAGAACTGGCAGACGGCGCGGCCGCCGCGGCGCAGGGCGGCGTAGAGGCCGTCGAAGAAGCGGGCCAGGCGACCGGCGGGCGCGGTGTCGGACGAGGGCGCGCTGCACAGCCACTGCAGGGCGGAGATGCTGATGGCGGCGTCGAAGGTGCCGGCGCGGAAGGGCACGCCCTGGCCCATGTCGGCCAGCAGCAGGTCGCCCTCGACGTCGCGCTGCAGCGCCACGTCGAGCATCGAGGCCGACAGGTCCATGCCGACCCAGGCGTGCGGGCCGCCCTCGGCCCGCGTCAGCCCGGACAGGATCTCGCCCGAGAGGCCGCTGCCGCAGCCGACGTCGAGCAGGAGCGACGGCCGCTTGAGGTCCAGCAGCTCGAGCGCCCGCCGCGTCATGCTCGCCTGAATCGTCTGGATCCGCGAGCTGGTCGTGTACTTGCGCGCCTCGGCGTCGTCGTAGTGCACGTCGGCCGCGCTGGGGAGCGAGCACATGGTCAGCCAAGGAGGCGGACCGAGAGGGCGACGGTCGACCGACTTACAGCGTATCCTCAGGGCGGGACATGGCGGGCGGCGGTTCGCGCGCTCAGCCGCCACCGACCGACTGTTCGCTTGAGCTGCTGTCCAGATGCGGACGAGAGGCGACTCCCGGAGACGACGATGACGATGGGCCGACGATGCTGCTATGCGATGTCTTGCTCGACCGGCCGCCGGCTTTTTTGGAGTTTTTTTTTTTCCCCTCCCTAGCCGCCTCTCTTCTCTGCCCGCACATGAGGGTTTATCGATTATCGATAGGGCCAGCCACTGGCCGGGCTCCAGGATGAAGTACCCTAAGGTGGGGCCTGCGAGTGGGAAAATTAGGCGGTGAAAATTGGCCTTTAAAAGGAAAATTTCCTCGCCGGCCTCAAAGCCGAAAACTCTGCATCTGGCATCGCTCCAGCACCGGCTTCCAGCTTTCCAGCTTTAGCCCTGCGCCATGTAGCGGCCCCTCGCCGTCCCGCTCCTTTCCAAGGAATAACGCCCCTTTCAAGCGCTGCACCGCTCGTCGCCAGCGAAGCGGCCCTCATGCGCCGGCTGCGGCTGCGTCGGAGCGGAACAAGCATCGGCCGGAGCCTTGCAGCCTCTCGCAGCCTGTGAGGGCGGACGTGTCCTCTCTGACCTGCATCCGCCTCGCCGCCTCTCGTGTCCGCCTGAAGGAGAGGCCCAAGACGGCGGAAGAACAGGAACAGCGCTGGACCGGATTCGCTTCTTCGCCCTCGCCTCGCAAGCTCCCGCCCGCCATCGACCATGTGGATTTTGCCGCTCATCGGCTACGCCGGGGCCGTGACGGGCTTCTGCTTCCTCACCCTGGCCATCGCCTCCGGACTGTACTACCTGTCGGAGCTGGTCGAGGAGCACACCGTCATGGCCAAGCGGCTGCTGACGCGCCTGATCTACACCGTCATCGCCGTCCAGCTCGCCCTCTGGCTGGTCGACGGCCTCCCCTTTTGGGCCACCATCGTCGGCGTCCTGGCCCACGTCGTCTATCTCGGCAACATGCGGCGCTTCCCTTTTGTGAAGCTGTCGGACCCGCTCTTCCTCGTCGCCTGCGGTAAGCCCACGTGCCGAGAAGGCGAGACAGAGGGGAGACGGACGGATGCGCTGACAGGCAGTCCTTCCGCGGTGCAGTCCTTGTCCTCCTCGACCACTACGTCTGGTTCAAGTACTTCTCCAACAGCCAGACGCGCGCCTACCAGCGCTCGTCCTACTACGACCAGGTCGACATCCCCTCCTTCACCATGATCGCCTCATACTTTGGCCTCTGCGTCTGGCTCGTCCCCTTTGCCCTGTTCGTCAGCCTGTCGGCCGGCGACAACGTCTTGCCGACCATGGGCACCGAGCCGGTGCGCGGTGTCGACGGCAAAAACAGGCACCAGGGCATGGTCAAGGCCGTTGTCGACTACGTCCGCGGCACCATCGGCGACATGGCCGGCTCTTCGAGCATGGGGCGGCCGTGATGCAAAGGGCGCTTCCCCCTCAAGCTCCTGCCTCGTGGCCTCTGTCGCCGCGGGCCCCCTGCGCGAAGCAACGGTGGCGGTGCATTCGGGTGAGTTTGCGATTCTATTCTTGTCGTGTCTCTAAGCTCTTCCAACCACTGCCCTGTGATGAATATTCTCCAAGCTAGATTGTATTTGACGAGACAATGTCTTGCATGATCATCTATTGAAGTCATAGTTACGCTGAGGGACTTGTTGGCCTGAGCATATCTCCGAATCTTGTCACTTTTTCTTCCGTGACATGGACGCTGACAATTGACAGGTGCGTGTTGGACACCGGAACACGGTCACCATGCGCAATCCAGGCGCGCAGACTCGCTTCCTGTTTTATCAACGCTTTCTGTCATTGCTCGCAGAGACCTCGCTTGGAAAAGCCTGGCCAGGATGAGTGTCGCGGGGCGGAGAATGTCATCAATTGTCAGTTCTGTGCCGGTTGCATATCTGCTTGAAAACCTGGGAGCCGCCTTGATTCCCACGCGAATGTATGATGGAGACCTTCAGTCTGCCCATTAGCCATGGTCGCACCCCAGGGCCGCATTGGACGGGACCGGTGGAGCGAGGACACAGGCCGAGGCGGCCACGTGCAAGAAGCGATGTCTGCATACGGTGGCCGACCGGAGATGTTATGATTCGATTCTGTATCCTGACATATGCTGGAACAAAGAATGCCTCGCCCCTATGAATTCCCGAGAGACATTTTTCCCGGATACCAACGCTTTTTGTGTGTCCCGTGAAAGCCGGCCCCCGCGCCATCGCTCCCTCCAAGCCTCGCAAACGCCTCGAACGTGACGGCCCGTGTCATGCATAGGCCGACGGCCTAGGCCTTGGCGCCGGAGCCCTTCCAGAAATTGCGGTCGATGTCGTGCTCGGGGGCGCTGTGGCCGCGGTCGTGCTTGTTCTCGAAGGCGCGGTTGTGCTCCTCGACCTCGCGCCTCTGCTCGTCGGTCAGGGCGGGCCCGGCGCCGGGCACGGCCGAGTTGAGGACCTTGGGCGGCCCGGGGGCGCCGGGGGCGGTGCTGGAGAGCGGGGGCCCGCCGCCGGTGCGGCCCTTGGCGCC
>NJEV01000781.1:0-12518 GCA_002591385.1 Cordyceps sp. RAO-2017
CGGCGCGACGATGTCGTTGGACGCCGCCAGGAAGAGGTCGCGCACGAAGGCGGAGAAGCTGGTGAAGCTGCCGCAGAAGCCGGTCGTGAGCCCGACGTAGAGCGGGATCGTCTTCTTGGTCGCCAGGTGCGCCTTCTTGGCCGCCGCCTCGTCGTCGTCGCCGCGGTCCCGGTCCGGGCCGCCGTGCCGGCCGAAGAGCCGCCCGTCCTCGACCAGGAAGCCCATAACGACGCTGCCGCCGAAGTTGGCCCAGACGGTGCTGAAGATGATGGGCGCGTCCGGGTAGCTGGTCAGGGCCGTCAACCCGAGCCGGGCCAGCGTGCCGAGCAGGGAGAAGAAGAAGAGGTAGGAGAGCGTGTACAGCTGCGTCGCCAGCCGGGACGCCCGCCTCGGCGCCTCCGGAAGGGCGGCGGCCGGCGGCGGCAGCTCCGCGTTCTCGCCGTCCTCAGACCGCCGCCGCCGGCCGGGCGTCGAGGCGAGGCTGCCGCGCTTGGCGGCGGGGAGCGGCGCGTCGGCGTCGTCGACGTCCTGGGCGGCCCAGCCGTTGCCGTTGGCGGTAGGGCCGGCGTCGGCCTCGCGCGACGTCATGCACATCTTGGCCGAGATAGCATCGAGGAGAGAGCCAGCGGCTTTCGGGCTCGGTCGGTGGTCGCGCAGGCGGCGAGCACAATGCCTTGTCTCTGACGCTGTTGATGTCGGATGGAATGGATCTGAGTGCCGATGACGGCCGAACCCCTGGCGCTATTGTTTTTTTTTCCCTCTCCTCTCCCTGCAGCCGATCCCCCTTGGCGGCTGATCCGCCCGCCGATACCGCCCGCCATCGCTCTTTCAGATGCCTCAGGCTATCCTGTCAGCATCAGACTCATCGCCAAGCATCATATCCGGAGAGCGGTACTGCAAAGTATTCTCTGCCCGGCTACAGCGGAGCTGGCGCCGGTGCCTTGCCGAGGCCCATTTGCCCAGGTACACGCCCCCCCCGCGCGATCGTCTTATGTAATGCCCGCTCGGCTACCACTGCCAGCCCCCCGGAAGCCGCCCACTGGTTCTGGGCCCTCCAGGCGGGGCGTGCGGCGGCGAGCTCCCGCCCCGCCCCCGCTGCCGCCTCCTCTCTCCTCCTCCGCGCTGCCGGTCCAGGGGACAGCAGCTTGCCTGTGAGGCATCGTCGCCGCCTTCGTCGCCCCTCGTCTTCCTCGGCTCACGTCGCCTGCTTGCCAGCATTCGCCGTCTCTCATTTGCTCTTGCTCTCTCGTCCCCTTTCTCCTCCTCTCCCCCCTCCGTCCGCCGCCCCGCTCCGGCCCCGGCCTCCTCCGCCCCGTCCGCCGTCCGCCTCGGCCGCGAACCATGGCGCCGCTGCCGTCCAACGTCCACGTCTCGCGGCACCCGTGCCTCCAGGCCAAGCTGAGCCAGCTGCGCTCCAAGATGACGGGCGCCAACGACGTCAAGACGCTCGTCCACGAGATCGCCCTCGTCCTGGCCTGCGAGGCGCTCGCGTCCAACATCAGCGCCGCCGACGGGCCGAAGGTGCGCGCGCCGTCACTTGGAGCTGCTTGTGCCTCGGACGGGGGCTGCTTCGTGCTGACGCCGTCGTCGTTGCAAGTAGGATCATACGCCCCTGGGCTTCGAATACACCACGACGGCAGCCCTGCCGCAGACGATTTCCATCATCCCCATCCTGCGTTCCGGGCTCGCCATGGTACAAGGTGCGCTGCCTCCGCCTCGTCGCCTCGTCGTCCAGGACGAAGAAGCTCGCCTGTCTCGGAAGCAGTGCTCTGACCCGCAACCTGCAGCCGTCCAGTCCATCCTCCCCCGCCCCGTGCCCGTCCACCACCTCGGCCTGTACCGCGAGCAGACGACGCTCGACCCGGTCGAGTACTATAACAACCTGCCCAGCCGCAACTCGTCCACGGGAGACACGGCCAGCTCCCTCGCCATTGTCGTCGACCCCGTCATCGCCACCGGCGGCACCTGCACCGCCGCCATCCAGACCCTCCGCGAGTGGGGCGCCAAGAAGGTCGTCGTTCTCGCAATCGCCTGCGCCGAGGACGGCGTCCGGAGGGCGGCCTCCGAGTGGCCCGACAGCACGGAGCTGTGGGTCGCCGGCATGGACCAGCGCCTGACCCACAAGGGCATGCTGGAGCCGGGGCTGGGCGACATCGGCGACAGGCTGTTCCTGACCATGGGCAAGTAGGCTGCGGCCGGCCGCGCAACGGTTGGCTAATCGAGCACTCTCTTTCTGTGTGCCGGCAAGCTTCCTCTGTACATAGAAGTAGCAGACTGCAGGCGTGGCACTGGTCTCCCGAACCGAGCGGTGCCGTCTCGCGAAGCGCGGTGGGAATGAACGAGATCAAGTCGTCCGTCCTTCTCCCGGGCCACCACCCTCTCGGAACCTCTCACTCTGCTCCCTTGCTAGACCGCATACTGCTCCTCGTCCAGGAGTGTCTTCTCCCTCCAGCAGTCTTCGACCCAGCGCCCCGCTACCAGCCTGGGCACCTTGCGGCCCCTCGTGGCGGCGTCTCTGCGCGCCTCGTCCGCCGCCCGACCGGCCGGTGCGCCGCCGTCCTGCCCGACGATGACAACGTGCGTGACGGCCTCGTCGGCGACGGCGGCGGCGCACTTCCCGCCGGCGCATCGGACGTAGCGGGCCAGCCTCTCGACGGCCCTCGGGCTCGTGCCCTCGGCGGCCCGCAGGCGCACGACGCAGCGGCGGAACATGAAGGCGCGCGTGCGCGACAGGTCCCGCGTGCCGTCCTCGAGCTCCTCGAGGAACAAGGCGACGGCGTCGTCGGCGGCGGACGCGCGGGGCCGCGGCATCGCGTCCGTAATCTCCCTGAGCTCCTGCGCCGACACGCTCCGCGCGAAGCTGTCGCCGAACCGATCCGTGTTGCGCGCGGCCGCCGCGCGGAGCCCGTCGCCGGCGTGGAGCAGGTGCCGCTCCTCGTAGGGCAGCAGGGCCGGGGCTCCGTCGCCGTCGCCGAGGCAGTCCCGGACCCACAGCGGGCGGATGATGTCGGCGCCGCCGCCCTTGATCAGGCTCGCCACCTTGACGACCTTCTTGTCGGCGAGGAGGACCGTGCCGGCCCCCGCCGTGACGCGCTGCGAGACGCGCCCTCCGTGCTCCTTGATGATGGCCTCGAGCTCGCCCTTGGACTTCTTGTACGGCTTCAGGGATTCAGACAGGACGCTGAACTCGAGGCCGTCGAAGATGGACGGCTTGGCCTCCCCCGCCGGTCCGGCGGAGGCGGCGGCGGCGAGGGCAGCCGTCGTCCCGTCCTCGCCGGCGATGACGAGTTCGCGCTTGACGCGCTTAGGGTTCCGCCTTCTGTGGTCCTCGAGCGTCATGGCCTTGTCCCTCGACTCCTCCTCGGCCCGCTGCCTGAGCTCCTGGAACTCCTCGAGCGTCAGGGCCGAGTCCCAGCTGCGGTCGAGGCGCAGGCGGCGGAAGCGGACGAAGCGCAGGGTGAAGCCGCGCGCGAAGCAGTCCGACGGGCTGACGCTGGCCGCCTTGACCGAGACGACGACGGAGTCCCGCGGCCGGATCCAGACATCGGGACGCTCGTACTGCCGGCTCTCGCCGCCGCCGAGCTCGATGTACTCGGACGGCGGCCGCTTGGGATCCCACTCGAGCCACTTGCCGTCGGTGTGATGGCGGATCTCGGCGTAGTCCTCGGCGCGGAAGCCGCCGCCGACCTTGAAGAAGCTGAAGCACTTCTCCGGGTTGGCCCCAGCCTGGATGTGGTTCTGCGTGACGCGCAGCCCACACAGGAAGCTCGACAGCCGGCCGCCGCGCCGGCCGGAGCCGTAGTAGCCGCCGATGATCAGGCAGTCGAGCGACTCGCCAAACTCGGACATGTACTCGGGCTTGACCTTGAGCCAGTCGTCGTTGCGGCTGTTCATGCGGTACATGGACCGCGGGTTCTTGAGCACGAGGCCCTCGGACGCGCTGGCCACCACCTCGCGCAGGAGCGGCTCGATGGCGTCGGCGCCCGTCGCGCTCGTGTACGCGTGCACCTCGAGCCGCCGCGGCACCGACCGGACGGCCTTTTCCAGGGCGCGGCGCCGGTCCCGCAACGTATACTGCGTCAGCTGCTTATCGTTGAGGTAGAGGATGTCGAAGACGCGGAACAGGGGCCGGTGGCCGCCGCCGTCCGAGCCCGTCTTGTTCTGCTGCTCCGCGATGGCGGCCGTCTTGAGCGTGCCGAAGGGCACGATCTTGTCGATGCCCATGTCCCAGGTGATCATCTCGCCGTCGAGGATCACGTTGCGGACGCCCGGCGCGAACGCAGCCGCCAGGTGGCGCGCCAGGCCCGAGCCGGCGTCGTGTAGGCCGTTGCCGTAGAGGTAAGTGTAGTCCTTGGCCCTCCTCGACCAGAAGCAGAAGCGCTTGCCGCCGGGGTGCTGCGCGTCCTCGGTCATGTGCACCTGCATCCGCTCGCCGTCCAGCTTCTCCTCAATCCAGAACTCGGGGTCGTCGGGGGTCGGGCGGAGCAGCTCCGTCATCCTCTGGAAGGAGGCCGGCATCTGGAACTGGGCCAGCTGCGGCTGGAAGCACTGCATGAGGGCGATTCCGGCCTCCTCCTGCTCCAGCCGGACGGCTGGGTCGTACAGCTCCCAGCAGACGCGCAGGAGGCTGGACGAGACGCTGAACAGGGCCTCGGCGTCCGGGTGCCAGAGATAGAGCATCGTCTTCTCCGTCGCGCCCACCTTGAGCTGCTTGAGGACGATTCGGATGAGCCACATCATCTCCTCGGCGTTCATGCGCTCGTAAAAGGTCTCGAAGACGGCCAGGTTCTCGGCCTCGCCGGACGAGGCGGCCAGCTTGTCCAGCTGCTCGTTGACCTGGGCAATGGTCATGTCCCCGACGGCCGTCCTCATCGGCCGCTTGGAGATGACCTCGAAGCAGCGGCCGGCAAAGTCGCCGGCGAGGCGCGAGGCCATGGTCTGGCCCGGGATCTTCCAGTGCAGGAGGCTGTAGCCGTCGTCCGAGTTCTTGTCGATCTTGAGGAGCCTGACGAGAAGCTTGCCTATGGCGTTCTCCTTGAGCCCGTAGACGCCGCGGTCGCGGTCCTTGTCGGGGAGGATCAGGCGCAGGGCCGGGTAGAAGTCGTTGCCGACCTGCTTGCGCCACTTGGCGATGAACCTCTCGACGATGTGTCTGCGCTGCTCCTGGGGCGACAGGTTGTGAGCGCCATGCTGGCCCCTCTTCCGCGCCGGCCCCGCGGGCGGCTGCTTCTTGTTCTCGTTGAGCGGGTTGAATAGCTCGAGCAACAGGTCGTGGAAGGGCAGCGTCTTGGAGTGGTTCCTGGGCCGGTTAGGGAACCTTGGGTGGGCATCATCATCAGCACCGCGGTCGACGTGACGCCGGGGGCCGGGCATACGGCTCCATACTTGTCGTCCAGCTCTTCCTTGGTCATCCCCACCACGCCATACTGGATCTCGTCCTCTCGTGCGGCCTCTGCGCCGGGGGATGACGCCATCGTCCTCGGCTGGCCGGCTTATGACGATGCGAGCCTCTCGATCAGGTTCGCAGACCGAGGTGAACCGATGAACAAGGGGGGAGAGGCTTGGTCAGATGAGCAGCATCAACTGCATCAAGAGGTACGCTTCATGCTGTCGTTCGGCCTGGAGAGGCCAATCTTTTCTTCGCTCGAGGCGCTGAGCTTTGTTTAGGGATGACGCTGGGGATGGACGTAGGAGGTGACGATGGGAGATAAACAGGCAGTAATGATATTTTGTATCTTCACATGAATCTAGGGGTACTCTGCCTGCTACGTCGTGTGAATTAGATACTTTGGCTGCTGACATAAGGTACAAATACCGCAGTATGCCGAGGTATCGGGTAGGCTGGGAACAGGACGATGCCTCAGGTGTCGATCTGTTCTTGTCCAGTTCACGATGCGTCAACTTGACGTCTATCCAGGCATCGTCATTGCTATCCTCGCCTCGTTCTCGGCCAGCTCTCATGGCACTCCACAGCCTCGTCTTCCCGTCCCGTCTACGAACACCGAACAAGGCAGTCGAGGGGGGACAGCATCATCGCATGGTTACACTGATGGGTGTCAGCCGACGAAACGAGCTTCAGTTCGTGGAATCACTGCTCTGCTTGTGCCAATCACGTCAGGCGCGAGTCACTGCGTCGAGTCTGACCGACCGGTCCTTTGAGGGTGTCGTCATCCATGTCGGCGCGCACACAGGCCCTCGCTCTGGCGCACTGCCTGGCATCCCGCCAGGGGCCAGAAGCAGCAATGCATCGGCCGTTTTCCATCCCTTAGCGGCACGGGCCGGGAGAGGACCTGTTCGAGACTACGTCCCCGGGACGGGAGCCCGGCTCCCACATCCATTGCTTATCCTGTGATCAGGTGAATGCCTGGGCCGTTGTCAGCGACTTTGTTCCCCCTCCCCTCCGGCACAATGGGCCATGCCCGAGGCCGGGTTCCCCTTGGCCATCTGTCCTCGTCTCTTTCTCTCCCTCACCCGGCTTCGGCGCTTAAGTGACACGCCTTGATACGCCTTGCTGCCTCGGCAGTGAACGGGGTCCGATACGGCGCATCTGCCCGGAGCTGTTCGAGAACGCTGCTGCCTGGTCGCCAAAGCGGGCTGGACCAGCCTGTCGCTTGCTTGCCCGCGTCTCGTCTGTACGACCGCCGCAGTCACCTCTGTTCAGTGCCTGGCCACGGACATGCGTCCCGGGCATCGTCACGCTTGTCGTTGGTCTTCGCAGTCACCCATCCTGTCAGCCCCGCATGGCTCAGCCAAAGCCGGGCTCGTGTCCGTCAAACGCTGAGGAAATCTCCGGGAGTCCCTGATGCACTCCTCCGAGAACCATGGTCGTCCTTGACGCACGCCTCTCGCGAGCTGCTGCGCTGATTCAAGCTCGTGCAACCAGCACTCGGGGCTATAAAGCCATGGCCATCGCACCTACTCGAGGCAGGATGGAAGGGGAAGAACGACTCCCAAAGCCTCGCTGTCAACGGCAAGCCGACCCGAGAAACCACCTTCTTCACTCCATCTCTTGTGCTTGTGCTTGCTCTAGTCTCGCAAAGCCGTGTCTCGGACAACGCCAACCGCCATGTCTCTGCTGGACACGACCGTAGGCCATGGGCCTCTGACGCTGGAATATTGCTTCGAGATGGAGTTCATGGTGGCCAAGGAGCGACCGGGGCTTGAGTATAGCGAGCAGACCGATTCTTCCGACTCGGACGGGAGCTTTCTCTGCCACCCTCGATGGTCTTGCCCGGCCGATGTGCACAACCATTACCCCGAAATCCTGCACGAATGCAAAGCAGTCTTCACCAAAAACAACGAGCCGGTTGTGGTCCGCAGCGACCCCGAGTCCGTGGCCTCACTGATTTGGACTCCCCGAACTACCGACTCGTGGATCTTGCGGCCGTCGGTTCACGCCGTGCCTCACGAGGGCTCGCCTTCTGAATACGAGTGGTTCGGCGTCAAGCTGCGCAGCCCCCTCTTCCCGGAGTACGAGTTGACAAATCCGGAGTCGACAGTCAAGTGGTGCCTGGGGGCTCTGCGGATGGCGCTTCGAATCCATGTCAACTCGACCTGCGCCTTCAACGTCATCGTCCAGGCCAGCGGTCCCGGAATCGGGCTGACGCACTTCAAGAAGCTCGCGACGGTCGTGTGGCTGACGGAGCCGGAAATGCTTGCCCGACTGGGCACCGGCTTAGATATAGACCCGTCCAAGCGAATGCGCTCCGTGACCCGGCACTCCCGCGTGGCCAAGGCGCCCATCGAGGGCGTCCAGCAAAGCCGCCCCCGAGACGCCGAGCTGGCGTCCGCCATGGACAGCCACGTGCCCGAGTTCCACGACGCCGTGGTCCAGGAGAAGGTCCAGCGGCTATGGGCGTGCCAGGACCTGCCCCAGCTGGTGGGGGCCCTCCGCGACAGCGACGGACGCCCATTGGCCTTTTCCCTGCACGAGCCCCCTTCCCGGAATGCCCTCGGCGAGCCCACGGATACCGCGTGCTTGGCGGTGTTTCGGTATGCGCTCTGGCATCCGTACGACGACCTTGACGTGTCCTACTTCTGGACCCAGCTTGCGCTGAAGATATGTCGCGTTATGGAGACGAATCGTGAACGGTACCAGAGGTCGGCTCGGTCCACCGACGAAATCATCCAGGGCTTCAAGACGAAGAATGTGGAAGGCAGCAGCCGCTGGAAGATTCTGATGGACTTGTTCCGTCTGGGGGAAGACTGGTACACTCCATGGAGCAACATCATTGACGAGTATCGCCGCGGCGGCAAGCTGTCGCCTCGGGCGCTCGACCAGCAGTCGTGGCTGGGCCAGATTCCCGAGCTACAGATCTACAAGTCACGCTGAGCGATGGCCACGAGACGTCTCTGTGCCGAGCGCCGCCGGCGAAGGCCATATCCAATTTTTTTTTTTTCCGTGTCGAGCCTTGTGATCCACTGGGTCCGAGTTATCCGATCGGGTGAGGCAGTAATCAGGAGGCAGTAATAAGCCGTGTCTATTGACGAAGAGACACAGAGACAAGGAATCCAAGGGTATCGTTTTAATTTTATTTCGAAAATTGATCAAAATTGCCAGTGTCATCTTGACTAGGTTCCTTACGGGCATATGTCGGGTATCAACCCTCACTGTTGCTTCCGCCGGCGGCGGCTGGACCTCGCCTTTCGGCGAATGCTGAGGATTTGTTTTCTGCGGAACAGGCGGACGAACCAGGCCCGGATCATGTCGAACATGAGGATGAGGATGGTGGCCACGGCGGTGGGCACGGCACAGGCCCAGCTAACAGAAGGGGGGTCAGACGACGGCTACCGAGACAGCTTTGCGGAGCGAATTGCAGAGAGAGCACGGGGGTCAGGGGTCGAAGACGTACAAGTACCAGATGCCGTTGTGAATCTCGGGAAAGTACTTTTCGGAAAAGTTTTGGCCGAAGAAGCCGGTGATGAAGGTCAGGGGCAGGAAGATGATGGTGACGGTGGTGAGCTGGCGCATGGACTCGTTCTGGTTGGCGGAGATGGTGTTGAAGATGAGGCTGATGAGGTCCTCGCTCGACTGCTTCAGCTGCTGCAGGGCCTCGGTGATGATGATGCAGTGGTCGAGGACGTCGCCGAGGTAGGTGTGGGTGATGGGGGTGATGATGACGCCCGAGGCCGGGTTGGCGAGCTCGCGGGCGGCCCGGTCCGGGGCCAGGGCGGTGCGGTGGTCGCGCATGACGCTGACGAGGTTGTCGATGGGCTGCAGGAAGCGGACCATCTTGTTGATCTCGGAGATGAAGATGTAGAGCGAGCGGCTCTGGCGGATCGAGGGCGCCGTCAGCACGTCGAGCTCGAGGTCGCCCAGCAGGTCGGAGTAGACGGTCGTCAGGGGGATGGCCAGGTCGACGATGGCGTCGAGGATGGCCTGGACCAGCATCGAGGCGTCGGACGACTCGCGCAGGACGGTGCCGTGGGTGCTGAGGCGCGTCACGATCGGCCGCTCGACGTCGGCGGCCGACATCTCGAAGAAGGAGACGGCCGTGTTGTCGTTGGTCAGGAAGATGGACACCTGCTCGGCCGAGACGGCCATGTTGTAGCGCGCCAGCGGCGACTCCTTCTCCATGTAGGCCGTGCGGGCCTCGTTGCCGGAGGCGTGGTAGCGCTGGAGGGAGCGCAGCATCAACGTCTCGCCGGCCTCGGCCGGCCGATGGCGGTGCTGGTGCTCGGGGGAGGGAGGAGAAGAGGGAGAGCCCTTTTCCAGCTGGCCGGCGACCGCACTGCCGGCGTCGTCCTCGTCGGCGGCGGCGTCGGCCCGGGGCGTCGCCGGGACGTTGCGCCGCCTTTTGCGGCGGAAGAGGTTCCGAACACGGGCGGGCAGCCGGCCAAACACGGTCCGGAGCACGTCGGCGGAGCCGGATCGGGGCGGCGGGGCGGCGTCCGCGTCCGCCTCGGCGGCGGCGGCGTCGGCATCGACGACGTGGACGAGCTTCTGCAGCGTCAGGACGATGAAGGCGTGGTTCGGGTACCAGTCGGCCTTGGTGCGGTTGCGCATGTTCATGACGTCCTCGAGCGCGAGCTTGTGCAACCCCTTCTTGGAGCCGATGGCCTGGATGACGTCCCAGCTGAGGCCGTTGACGTTGATCCACCGGCACTGGGCCCAGTCGTCCTTGGGCTGGTCGAGGAAGGCGATGAAGGACTCGTTGTCGAAGCGGCGCTGGACGACGCGGTCGAGCGAGAAGTCGACGACGGTGATGTCGCAGGGCGCGCTGAGCGCCGGCACGGACGCGTGCCCGCCGTCGGGCAGCTCCGGGTCGTAGCCGGGCTCGGAGCCGGGCTGCCAGCCGGAGCCGGGCGGATCCGTCGCCGCGCCGTCATCCTCGTCGCCGTCGTCGTCGATGAGGTCGTCGCCGTCGTCGACGATGGTCCGGAACAGGCCGGCCGCCGGCGAGCCGACCGCCTGGCTGCTCCGCCGGCGGGACAGGACGAAGGGCGACGAGGCCGGCATCGGAGGCGACGACACGAGCGCTGCGGCGACGCGGTGCACGGCCGAGTCCGAGTGCGAGGCGCCGCCCTTACGGACGTTGCGGTCCAGGTGCCGGCGATGGGGACGATGGTGATGGTGGTGCTGTTGAGCAGGCGCCGGCGACGGCGCAGGAGAAGGAGAAGCTGCCTGAGCTTGACGATGGCCGCCCCCAAGGGGCGAGGCAGCGGGCGAGGCCATGACGTGACGCCTGCGGCATCGAGGCAGGATAGAAGGATGGTCAGCCGGAACTGATGGGCGCAGGGATCGTCAGAGAAGGAGGAGGGGGAGGGGAGGACGAGAGGGGGACTCGGACGAGCACAGGAGAGAGGAGATTGTGGATGATGCAAGATGACGATACCGGCAGCAAGGGTGGAGCGGATGAAGAGATTGGCCTCGCAGCTGCAGCGTCATCACCTCTCTCTCTCTCTCTCTCTCAGAGTCTCTGTCTCACTCACTCACTCACTCACTCACTCACTCTCTCAAGCTCTCTACCCCGGCCAATCACACCCAGCCGCCCTCATCGTCAAGCAGCAAACGACGCGCATGAAACCAGAAGAAGGAAAGGCCGTGGCAGGAGGAAAAGGGAGGCGGAGGAAGAAAGGAGATAAAGACAGATCGGCCAGTGCGACGCTGCGGCCGACAGACGATGACCTGGCCGTCCCGCGCCCGCGACCAGGGGCGCCCAGGATGCAGGCCGACGACGGGCATCAGCCACCGCACCGGAAATTGTCTTGGAACCCTGGAAATGAAGGGCTGTCGAAGCGCCGCCACGCGCGTGGCGTTTTGCTTGTTTGGACTTGAGGCCAAGGGGAGGCCGTTGAGCTGTCTGTCCGTCGCCGGGCCGCGGTATTTTTTTTTTTAACCGGGAGAGAGCTAATGGGACCAATGAATCGCCATGGACCTGGTTGAAAACTCAGTTTCTACCTGTTTCTTTTTTTCTTTTTTTTTTGCGGAATTGCTGGGCACGGGGGCCGGATCCCGGAGGAACCCCGCAATCGGGCCGGCGATTTCTACGGGGCCCGGCCCGGCCCGCTCCGCTTCGCGTTTTCGGCGCCTCCGGTGCCGGCCGGCTTCTGCCACGGGCTCTGGGAGAGGGACGATCAGGCCGGCTCGACGCGTGGCTTGCGGGAAGCCGGCCCCGACTCGCCCTCTGCTTGCCGGCGGTTTCTGCCGCTGGACTCGGCACTGTCGGATGCCGTACCCCGGCTCTCTCGTCCGGACCGCCTGCTGACACGCACGGCAGTGCCTGGCCGCACACGCCATTGCTCGATACCGCACAGATATACCTCCCTCCCTGTTTTTCTCGCTGATCAGCGCATTCTGAGATATGATATACTGGGGGTAATGATGACGTCGGCCTGGAGGCCACGCCATCATGCAGCGCCGCCGAGCCGCATCTCCTCGATCGGGGAACATAAACGCGTGGTTAAGCCCTTATAAGAGGTCAGGTCTCGCCTCAAGGAAGAGGCGCATAGGACCTCGACGCGAAGGCGATACTATCGCCACTTTGGTAGCAATCCGTTCACCATAATGACGAAGCTGGCGCCTCATGGCGCGTCATCCCGGCCGCGAAGCTCTCTCGCCACGTCGATGATCGGGAGGTGGCGCGGGCTTCTCGCTGCGGGCGCGGACGGTATAAAACATGGATGGCGCTGGGAACACAAGGGGGAGGGCTTTGGAGGGATTGGATTTTATGCCGGATCGCAGTCTTTCTATCCAACGTCCTCCGCTGCACCGGCAACTGTCTCTGACCTTTGGCTTTATCGAACCGTCTCGACTCAAGGCCTACGTGCCCGCTGAAGAGACTCTTCCCGAACGTCGACCAGAGCTACACTTCCTCGCCGTAGCTCGCCTATAGACACGGATCTGGCCATGAGGACGCCGCGGAGCAGCCAGGCAGCCGGCACCGGGCCGGCGCCCCGCACGGCCGGACCCCACCGCCTCGACCTCCTCAACAAGCTCGACCCGACCGTCGACAGCGGGCCCTCCGGCGTGCAGATCGTCGGGCCCGGCGCCCGGGCCGGCGCGTCGGCCGGGTACG